>CAJNYU010002409.1:0-12304 GCA_905331475.1 Rotaria socialis | reverse complement strand
CGTATAAGGACCAGAAAATCGCTCTTCCAACTTTGGACGATGACCAGGTACTTTGTAAAATACCAAATCATTTATTTCATATTGTGGATCCTCACGATTTTTGTCAAAACGTTGTTTCGATTGTTGTTGATGAACTAATATTTTTTTACTAGCAACTTGACGATAAACGTTCATACATTTAATTAATTTCATCCAATAATCACTCGGTCGATTGAATTTAAATGTCGCTGGTGTATGATTAATAGGTAATATAGGATATCTACCAAACATTAATTGAAACGGACTATAACCAGTTGTACTATGTTCTCCTGTATTATAAGCATAAATTACAGGAGCTAAATAATCATCCCAATCATTTAATTCTGCATTATATAATTTTGATAATTGAGGATGGAAAGTGGCATTAAATCTTTCCACTAATCCGTTGGACTGTGGGTGATATGCACTTGTTTGTATATGATTGGTTCCTAATAACATCGTTAAATTTTGCATTAGTTCATTGTTAAAATGAACGCCTTGATCAGTAACAAGTCTACGAGGAATACCAAATTTAAAAACAAACTGTTCAACAAAAGATTTTGCTGTTGATGTTGCCGTGTTATTAGGAAGTGGACATGCTATGACATATTTAGTGTAATAATCCGTAATAATAAGTACATACTTATTACCATTAGTTGAATATTGTGGTGTTGGACCCCAAAAGTCCATAGATATTAATTCTAGAGGACCTTGTGGATATTCAATTGGATGTAAATGACCTGGTGGAGCTGTTCGACGAATATTAAATTTTGCACATTTTTCACAAGATCTGATGTAATCGTGAATACTTTTTTTCATATTAGACCAATAACATACTGTTCTCACTTTGAGCCACGTTCGATTAACACCAAAATGTGCAGCGGTTGGATGATCATGGTAACAACTAATCACCTCTTCTTGCATGGTTAATGGAATAAATACAATTTTAAATTTTGTATGTGCACGTGGTAATTGTATGATTTTGTATAACACATCGTTTTCAATAACATAATTCTTTTTATCAAATTCTTTCTGTAACAGCTGCTGTCTAATACGAAGTATTTCAGGATCATTCTTTTGTTCTTGACTAATTCGTTCTAAACTAAAATTAAATGTCATATGTTTTAATGTTAATTCTTTATCATCATTTGTTGATTTTGATTTAGCATTATCATTATTTGGTGATTGATGTTGATTAATTCTTGTCATGGATCGTGTAGTAACATTTAAGTGATTATGATGACCATCAATATCCGGTCGAGACATACCATCTGCATCACCATGATGACTGCCTTTTCTGTATATAACTGCAGTTATTTGTGGAATTATTTCTTGGTGTTTAATTAGCCAGTGTTCGATTCGTTTACTATTTACTTTAACTTTCTTATGAAATTGTTGTAATGGTTTATGATCAGATATAATTGTAACATCTCGACCACCTAAATATTGTTGTAATTTTTCCATACACCAAAATATAGCCAATGCTTCTCGGTCAATAGTCGAATAATTTCGTTCAGTTGCTGTTAATAATCTAGACAAAAAATAATTGTAATGAACTTGTCCACTAATTATTTGTTTTAATGTTCCACCAATAGCATATTCGGAAGCATCAGTGGATAATATAAACGATGCAGTTGGATGAGGATATTTTAAAACTAATGGTTCTTCAGTTAAAACTCGTTTTAATTTATTTGCTGCTTGTATTTGTTCTTCACTCCAATAAAATTCTTTTTTCTTCTGTTTTATTTTATTTGTTACTTTATGTATAGGTGCAGCGATTTGTGCAAAATTGGGAATAAATCTCCTGTACCATCCTATTTTCCCGATAAATTTATTTGCTTGACTTAAAGAAGTTGGTTGTGGCATATCGAGTATAGCTTGAATACGTTGTTTCGATGGAACAATTGAATCTTTAGTAATTGTATGACTAAGAAATTCGATGGATTGTTGTGCGATAGAACATTTTGCTAGATTTAATGTAAATTGATGAGTATTTAATACATTAAATAATTGCTGAAGATGTTTCATATGATCATCAAATGAATGTGAAAAAACCAATATGTCATCAAGATATACAAGGATATAATCCCATCTATTGTATCCGATAATATTATTCATAACTCGTTGAAAGCTCGGCGGAGCGTTCATCAACCCCATTGGCAGTACTTGAAACTGGTACAACCCATCTTGAGTTATGAAAGCAGTTTTTGATTTATCTGCTGGATGAATTGGGATTTGATAATATCCACTTTTTAAATCTAATTTCGTAAACCATGAATGACCACCTAATCTGTTAATAAGTTCTTCAACAGTAGGTTGGGGGTAACAATCTTTTGTTGTAATCGAATTCAGCTTTCTATAATCAATTATAAATCGAAATTCTCCATTTGGTTTTTTCAATAACACTACAGGTGACGACCATGGAGAATGTGATGGAATTATAATACCAGCTTTAAGCATATTATCAATCTCATGTTGAATATTTTTTCGTTGTTCAATGGTCTTAAAATATGGTTTGGCATTTATCGGAGAGTGATTGCCAGTATTAATAACATGATGAGTATCGGTTTTAATTATTCTTGATTGAGATGTATCAAACAAAATAATATGATTTTTTAAAAGATTAATTACCTGTTGATAGTATAATTGACTATTTCCAAGGTGTTGAGCTAATGTAAGAATAGTTTTATGTAAATCCATCGATTGTTTTTCTTCTTCACGTGTAACGTAGGTTTCTTCTGTTTCAATGCTTGAAAATAATGTAGAACAATATACATCTGTAGGTAAATGATCAACTGTACCCACCACCATCGATTTTGGTAATGTTACAATGGTTGTTGTTGGATTATCAATTATTAATTGAATATTATTATCTTTAACATTTACTAATCCATCACAAATTCTAATTCGTTTATGTTGTTGAATTCGTTGATCAATAACATTCAAATACATTTTCTTTTCATTTGAAATACCAGGTATCACAGCATTAGCAACAGCTTTACATCTAGGTAAAATTATACATTGTTGAGATAATCTAGCCGAATTTGGCCTCTCAAATTTAACATATAAATATTGATGTTTATAATGAATAACAAGACATTGTTGTGAAATTTTTATTTCTATATTATATTTTCTTAAAAAATCCATTCCTAAAATAAAATGATTTGTTAAACAATCAACAACAATAGCTCTTATTTGATAATTGACGTTATTGATTTTTAAATTCAAACAAATCCATCCATGCTGAGTTATTTTTGTTCTTGAATCACCTAATGTTATTTCACCTGTTTGTCTATGAATTTGATCTTGACAATTTAATTTAATAATAGTTGACATTGTAATTAACGATGAAGTTGCTCCCGTATCAATCATAGTAGAAATTCTAATACTATTAATCCAAGTTGAAATAAAAATTAACGATGGAGAATGTAATTTAGCGAGAGCTGAACCATCATTGGCTCCCACTAATAGTTTTTTGAATAACAATCTCGAGCAAAATGACCAACTCTATTACATTTATAACATCTAACATTTGTTGATGATTGATATAATTTATATTGTTGTTGTTGTTGTTGTTGTTGTGGCGATGATAAGTAAGGTTTTATCGATGATTTAATTGCTGATACAGAATCAATATGTGATAATTGTAAAATATTCATTTCCATATTCAATGATAAATCTAATTTTTCTTCTGCTTGTGCTAATTCTAAAAATTGTGCTACTGTTTGTGGATCTCTTCGTATCACCTCTTTTTTTAACGACGTTTTAAGACCGACTTTTAAATAAGCAATTTTATAATGATCATTCATATTTAAATCAATCATATCGAATAGCTCGATCATGTCATTGTAATAATGTAAAACAGTTTCATCATAAGCTTGTTGTCGACTACCAACCTTCTTTAATGCTAATTCTTGATGCATTATTGATGAAAATGTTTTATGAATTTCAATTGAAAATGTTGACCAATCATTTATTGTCGACATATTATTAATAAACCAACGACGAGCATCATCTACCAAAAATGTTTGAACAACAGAATATTTCTGTTGATCGTCAAGTTTAACCATGTTAAGCTCATTTGCTATATCACGTAACCATTTTGTCACATTTTCATTACTTTTACCACTAAATTTTGGTAATTTATCCAAATTATGAGATAATAGTGTATTAATTAATTTATCCGTCATTGTAAACAATATAGGACGATATACAAAATATTCGTAATCCTGTATATGAGTTGTTTGCCCAATTTCAATACCAGCTAATCGTTGAAATTCTTTATTAAATTCTAATTGATCAAATTCTTCTTTTCGTTTTAATTGTTGTCTTGTTTGTATCATATACACATTCAACACCAGCTAGTGCACCAATTGTTAGGTCCTAATATCACGTTGATATGTATTGGTACAATTCTCCTTAACTTCTTGCTTTTATTTTTAATCTTCGAAAATCACACGCACTCTCTTTTTCACTTCACTTATCTCTCTCGCTGTTCCTGACTACGACTGCACAAAAATAGAAGAAAACAAAGATTATATAGACATGATCTATTCACATCCTTTTTAGCATTTTCAGATGAGAAAAGGAAATAGAGAGAAGAGAGAAAACGAACAAGAGTTATTCGACCAAAACAAAAGAACGAAAGTATAGACGAGAAAAGCCAAAGAATAAACTAAAGAACATGTAACAGAACAAAAGAGAATATAATAACAAAGACGCAACACAACATGTTTTATGGCATATCATTTATGCCATAACAACGCGGTTTTAAAAAACGCAGAAAAGTCGGTGATAATCGCGGTTTCAGAATACCGCATTTTTACAGGTGACCTGATCACTTCGGTATTCTCAGATGAATTATCCTTCGTGGGGTAGTGTAGTGAACTATAAGTTCCAATACTTCAAAGTCGCGTTGCAGCGACGAAGTTCATATTAAATTTTATAATACGTTACCGATAGTAAAGTGCGCACGATATCCTTTCTGTTCTTACACATTGTTGCAGTAACATCGTACGAAATGCGCAAAGACAATACTGCCAGTTTATGATACCCCGACGCGGTTACACTCGAGTTCAACGCGGTTTACGATACCGCGACTAACCGCGTTGCAAATTACCGCGGTTACAATCGAGTTCAACGTGGTTTATGATACCGTAGTTTTTCTTGAAAAATATTTTCAGTGTGGAAAAGACTTTATATCACATTTATGAAGATATACTACGAACCTAATCAAAGGTCGCCGAGGTACTCAAAATTTCAAGTACAGAATGTGTTGAATATCATAAGCAGAATCTTCTCAGCACGTTTCATGAAGACGCGACTTACACTACCGCGTTGACACATGTGATCACCGGGTTTTCATGAAACCGCGACTAACCGCGGTTCATAATACCGCGGTGCCAAGGAGGCGCACCGCGTTCTCTTTGAAACGCGGTGTACAAAACCGCGTTTTTTCTAGGACACCGCGGTGCATCATGGGAGAACCGCGATAACAATAAAATCCCGCGGTTGACCGCGTTTTTTTCGAAATTTTTTTTCCGTGGGATGTCGCTAGTATACACACTCGACATATATGTGTTATCCTCTATCATCTTCTTTAATTCTGATTTCCTCTTTTCTCGTTTCTCTTTTCTCTTCTCCTCTCTCTTGTCGTTCTCGCTATATATTTCATGTAATATCGAGTTAAGGGCATTCTTGTTAAATAAAGTTAACGTACACGTTGTACGTACACACATACTTCTCTCACATTTATCTCACACTCTAATAACATATATGGAAAATTTATGGTACATATAAATATTTGATGTAAGTCATCATATTTCTTGGTACATACAATTAATCTTAATTGTCATATCCGCGTGTTATAATGAAGTTGATCTTATTTTTCATGCTTTCTCTCCTAGTAAACAAAGTTGATCTTATTTATTTAATCGACTTTCTTTTCAGGAAAGACAAAAAGGGTTACAATCCTATATAATCAAAAACACCACTAATAATTCCTTCGATCTAATTCTCAACAATTCAAAACGAACTATAAGTAAATAGTAACGAATGTGTAAATCATATCGATTTCAGCATATAATTTTTAACAGTGATTACGGTACGGCGATCTAAATCTAATCACATACCCTTTATGTGACTAGAAATCTTTGATAAAATTGGTTCAAAATTTTCGTTTGAAAATACATATTGATTTCGATGATTGCTTAAAATTATAGTTTAAACTTAATTCTACTTGAAAATTGTAATGGGAAAATATGTTTAAAATTTAATTACTGTATCAAAAACTGAAATGCACATGCCTTTATTATCTTATGAATTAGAATTCTATGCATATATAATACTAAGAATATCAACTGATGAAGCCCTGTCAGGAAAGAAACCACCGTTCTCGTGTTATGGTGATATAAATCTAGTCACACATCTACAGTCTCATGGCACATATGAACGGCAACTGATAGTCGTATGCAACTGATAGTGTTTTTCTGAATTGTTCTTTAACAAAAGGTAGAATGGATAGCGCCTGCCTCAAAAATTTTCAAATAGGCAGATAACAATGTTCTTCATTTAAAATAACAATATATCTACATTTCTTGGGGTTCACACCGAAGGGATGAGAGAACTAGGAAATGAAGTTACCCGATTCATCGAACACTGTCTCACTATCCAAGAACGTTGCTCTAGATAATCAGACTCAGGTTCAACGTCATCTCGCCACAAACACTTTTCGGCAGCCTTTCTTTCATCTTTGATTTTGCTCATGATGTTTACCTGCTTCTTTTTCAAAGAACGATCTGTATAAACAACGGTTGATTGTAGATGTTGTTAATTNAGATACTTTTATTTGTTTTTAAGTTAACATAGAAAATATAATCAGACTATATTTTATTTAAAAGAAATTGTATTTCGTTCGAAAATATCAAAGAACTTTATTAGATGTACCCAGGTCGATCAACTTGTGGGGTACACGGCCATTTGGTATGCACCATATTACGGTCGTTTTGCATCGTGCCATAAACGATGGTATACGCGGTCGGAAACGTTATAAAACGTTAGTATACGTTGCCGTATGCGGCCGTTTACGATCGTATCAGGTCATCGTAATGTTCGACCTGGGTTATCATAACTCGCTATAGCTAGCTAACCGAAATAATGAATACACATGAGCCGAAACCACAATGACTCGATAATATGTAAAGTCATTATTAAAATGATTCCCCCGAAAACAAGTAGCGATTTCTGAGAAGCATTTTCTTAACATTCAAAATTCTATGAATGAATAAATTTGTAGAAATCTTATAACCAAAAACTTTTAAACAGATGTTAACAAGACAATGATGTAATTATATGTTCCTACATAATTATTTAACTTTGATTTTCCACAAAATATACAATTTAAAAACGTTTGAGAGAGAGAATGATAGCTATGCTATACACTGTAAACTAGAAAATAAGTTGTAGAGTTTAATCAAGGATATTTTAGGGATGCCTATATGAATTTCTGAATTCTTAAAAATAAGATATTCAGAACATTAAAAATATGAACTTCGATTTTCTAATTGAAAAATCGAGAGTGAATTCATATAGGTGCATTCCTAGAATTTCAGATGCAATAGAGCAATTGGAATATATTCTAAAACCTAGAAAATCGAATATTTGATTTTCTCGTCATCATGAAGCATTTATACTTGATGATGGAAATAAAATCAAATACAACGTAAACAAATAAAATGATAGCTAAAATAGAACAATAGTTAACATAATATAAGAACTAAAAAAATAAGTAAACATTATATTTGATCAGTAAAATAAATGGAATGATCAGTAAAATAGAGAAATTTTGGTGTGGGTGTGACTCTTCTGCTCATTTACACTGCTCGCACACCTTTTTTTTGAATTCTTTGATTTCCATTTATTCCATTATTTCCTTCCAGAACCTATTTGTCTGATATATCACTTTCATGTAGAGCAACTTGTACGACTTCCATCTTTTTTATTCGTTGATATTAAGCTGAATGTGAACGAAAGGAGCTTACGAGTACATTTATATATGTTGTACTTATATCAGCTGTACGATATATAGAGACCAAAAGAACAAACATGAAAAAAACGTAAATCACCTTATAACACATTTCAATTTTTATACTGATCCTTTAATCTAATTTTCTGATTTTTAAATAATATATCAATAATCGAAGTATATTAATAGCTGATCACATAAATAATGTACTGATCATTTTACTTATTCTACTGATCGCTTAAATGATAGCCAATTAATTTTTATTCAGTCTTAAATAGATTAATAAAGAATTCTATACAAATATATTAACATTCAGATTGTGAAAAAAAACTATTTTTTGAGTCGATGCCAAAAGCAGTATTTTTTTAGGTTCATAATAATTAATTTAGACAAGTTCATTTTTTCTATCTTTTGATGACAGAAAACTCAGCGCGTTCAACGTCAGACAAAAAACTATATTAGTTTAACTAAAAATCTCACCTTTCTAATCTTTGTCTGCCGATGCGTAATGCAATTAGCAAAAGGCGCTTCATGAAAATTTCTGTGGAGCGTAGTTGGGAAAAAATGCACACAAGGATTTGTGTCAAATCAAATAAGTGACTAGATTAGATTCTATATACCAACAATCGAATAACTGTTGCAAGCAACAATAAAAAGAAATTGAATGACACTATCTATATGAAAATTAGTTCCATATTTGTAAGAAAACAGTGATGAGATCGAATCATATGTCTCATCACCCTCCAGCATTCAGATTTTTATGTTGTACAAAAAATAAAAAGCGCTTCGATAAAAATACATTCTAAAGACCTTTTCGAAATCATTTGTCCACTAGTACACTTACTGTACCGAAAGAACAAGTCACAGCTCGTTTGTTGAATTCTTACTTCTGAAAGAGAAAATAACGTGATGATAAAAAAAAAATTACAGGGTATATTATATGTCTGCGGATAGAAAATTAACAAGTTTATTTTGATCGCTTAATATTAGATACGTTCTAATTTGCAAACATCGCTCTTATATAATTTTCACAAAAGAAAGAAAAAATTAATAGAGTTCATCACTTGAAACTCCGATTATATGACTTTTTAACGTCTGCCTGGGTTAACAAGATTTAATTATTTAAATTTGATTTTCTAGAGGATGTGGGTATGATTTTTTTTTGACTAGAGAAATGCTCATTTATCTAATTTTATTCATATTGATGACTAAGAAATCGAGATTTGCTTAAAAGAAATAGGTATTACTAATTCGTGCCATCTTATCATAGAATCAATTCGTCTATGGATAGTTTCAAAGCATGATATGACATGAAGAAAGAGACTATATAATGATGTCGATGGAAATTATATGAGATATATTTTTGGATAGTTAAGAAAGTAATATATTGTTCTCGCGAAAAAATATACGAAACGACATATAGCCAGATTATTTTGGTTCAATGTAAATAAATAAATGTTAATCTTAACTCGCCATTTAGTCATATTTCGTTCGTGAAACTCTTTTAGAACATCTTTTAGTGCAAAATTCTTAATCGATTCTTGTCAGTTAATATTATCTTTATTTCACCAATATGTGTTTTTTCACAGAAGAAGATATTATATTTATGTAAATTTTATTAGATTGGAAACTTTATAATATCTGCACTTATCAAATAAGACTTGACACTCAATATCTCGCTTAACGTTTATTTCTCAAATTTCAAAGAATTTAAAGAGAAGAAAGTCAAACAAATTAAAGTATCGAAAAAAATACTATATTCATATTTCAATATAAACACAATCAATATTTTGATTCTTTTTGAGCTATCTTCAGTGATGATAAATAATTATTCTCGATTCATTTTGTTTTTTCGAAAAATAAAACATTTTCTTTGTAAAGATCTTATCATTTTAATAAGAAAATATCCGCTATAGGGTTTACTATTAAACTTTGTATTTAAAAAACAAGTCGTCGAATTGTGTGGTTGAAGTAAATTTTATTTACTTGTTTGATTGTTTTTAAGTATTTCTGCATTTCTGTAGATGAACATTTCACAAACATTGAATTTTTAATAAAACCCAATGTTTATCAAGTTGGTTACTACTAATTTTTATCATTTCATATGTATAAATCAAGTATTAAACTTGGAAATTTCATACGTGTTCAAGTTTGATATACACGTAAATAGAAGATTTAAATAGACCAGCAAATATGCATGAAAAAGTTCGAGATTTTTTTCATTTTTAGAAGTTAACATTTATATATTTTGAAACGATCTTCTTTTCCATTCAACTTTTTGAAGAGAAATGATGTGTCATTGAGAGCATTTTGAATAGAGTAGAAAGGTGATACATTCTTAGCTCTTGTTATCTTTTCAAAAACAGTTCCAAAAATATCGAAACTCATTTAAAACATCTTAATAGGCATGGAAAGACAAAAGCTTTCAGAAAATTTAAAATGACGAACAAAATGATCGTATGAGGTTCCATTTTTTTGTAATATTTCAATAGATGGGTGTCGGTGTTCAGAGAGCGAAAACGAACCGAACCGAACTCGAACCGACTTTAAAAAAAGAAAGACAAACCGAACCGAGCTCAAACCGACTTGAAAAAAAAAAGACGAACCGAACCGACCTCAAATCAGAAAAAGTCGGTTCGATTCGCTCTCTGTCGGTGCTCTTCTTTCACATACAACCACATCCACATCCTTAACTATGAAATTTACATTTTATGCATATAACACACATGGATTTCTTTTTATGCGCACTCTTTGAGTATTTAAGAAATTAAGAAAACTACTTAACTAATAGTTATCTCATTATGTTTGAACCTCTAATGACTATAGCAAAATGTTACTTTTAAGAGGATGTGGGTGTGAGTGTACATGAAAGAAGAGCACCCACACCCTTGAACTATCATGTCATTTGTTATTAGGATTAATATCCTACATAATTATAGTAATACATTGCTACTTCGAACAGCAAATTTTCCCTTGAAATATTAAACATCATACATAAATTTACTCTTTTTTTGTGCATCAACAATCAATGACGTTTTTGAAAGAACATATGGCATCATCGTTGGAATACATTTAGTTGAGCAAAATTTTTGATTGCATCTTTTTTAAATTGCCGTTGTAAAATAGCAGATGAAATTATACATTAATAATAACATCAAGAAAAAGTCGATCAAATCGACTGATACACGCGTTCAAAATGATCAATAAATGTTTCAAAAAAAAAATTTATTTATACATAATACTTCGTCCGTCAATTTCAATGGCTTGATTTTCTACAAAAATATAGATTTTAAATACTCTTGAGAGAGAGAACGATCTATTCAAAGAATTTTATTCGATCCTTTCGAAATTATTTCATATACTAGCTATACTCGAGAAAGAGAGAGAGATAGATCTCCTTTTATTCTTACTCTTTCTCTTCTAGTTAATATTCCTGTTAATGTCACAGAATAATATGCAAAGTATAATAAAAGATATTGGCTTATATTTATGTCAGCGATAAAATTTTTGGAATGAACAATAAGATAAATATGATTTAGCAGTATAACTATCGAGCAAGAAGAAAACTTAATTTAAACGATTTTATAATATTAAATGAGCAACTAAAAAGAGAAAAACGATAATATTTTTATTTACAATTGTCAAGAAGAAAAAGAAACATATATAAGTGATTACTGTACCAATGAAGCTCTTTTTACTTTTAATGGTAGGTGAAGGTTTCCAATATTTTAATCTAATGAACATATACCAATAATGTGCTTGCATATATAATTTTTCATGAATGATGGACTTCAGCATTGTTAGAGCAGGCAAATAATATATATCGTTGTATCACCATTCATAATATAGATATAAAGTCTTTGTTCAGTTTAACCCAATTGTATGCATCAGTTCGCAATATGACAATGTTATTGATAAGAGATATAGGATTTTTCGTTCTTTGGACCATTTATTGACTATAGAAAAATAAGACAACTTTATATTCTTTTAACTGGTTCAATGTTGCTAGAAGGTTGAGTTTACATATACCATTTTCAGAATCAGAATTATACTGTGATACGTGTTTTTGCGATGAAATCATTTGTATAAATTACATCTAATATTTCATGAAGTTATTGTATACTTTATTTAAATGAGAATTATTCCTCATTCCAATATATTCCTATTGCTCCAATAATTATAAGTCAAACTGTAACGGAAAAATATTTCGGTCGCGTAAGTATTCTTCAAATAACTATCGAGATATATAGAATTGCGTATATA
>CAJNYU010002404.1:0-26015 GCA_905331475.1 Rotaria socialis | reverse complement strand
ATTCCCATGATTGCTTGTAACAGAGATCTAGTATTTAAAGCTGCTGCAGATTTACCACGTTTTGGTCATGGTGCTTTTCTAACATGTTTAGAAACATTATACAAAGTAAATCATTTCTTTTTCATGTATAAACATTCTAACAGGTTTTATTTTTCTATAGAGTATAAGTGGAAACGATCTCAAATATACAGCATTCGTTGGTAAACCAAATGAAATTTCATTTCAATATGCCGAAACAATAGCTAATAAAATTGCATTAGCTAATGGTCAACCAAAAATTGGCAAAGTCTATTTCATTGGTGATAATCCAAATGTTGATATTGTTGGTGCAAATATGTATAATAATTTATTACAACAAGCCATGAATTCCAAAACAAGTATTACTGGTTATAGTCTGTTGCCTCGTTCGGATCTTTTAAGTGCAGCGGTGTGCGAATCAATTTTAGTATGTACAGGTGTTTATGAACCAGGTAACCACAAGATAGATGGTAAGAATCCATGGAAACTACCAACGACAATTAAACTTAATGTTCTCGAAGCTATTAAATACGTTCTTTTCAAAGAAACATGCTCATCGATTGTCAGCTGCTAGAAATACATTGTGATATATAAATATGTAAATTGAAACCTCAATTGTATTTCCTTTTTGATGTATATGATTCTATGTCAGATGATGTTTTGATAACTTTTTTCTTGTAATTCTGTGAATTTTTTAAAAACAGTTATTTGTATATAGATATATATTAGTATAAATAAAGTGATTCAACGTTTTATTTTCGTGAAAGAAAGCTAATTATTCATGAACTTCATTTAAAATAGGCAAATTTTTATGAATATTTTTCTCTTTTGAATGGAAGCAATATTTATAATTCAATATTTGATAAGCTTAAATGGAGTGCAACTATTCTCAAAAATATTTCTTTCAAATTTTCAATCATTTCCTAAGCCGGTGAGGCTATTTAACTAAACGAAAAAGATAAAAATGATAGAGTGTATAAAACATGATTGCACTGTAAATTTTTCATTTGTTTTATCATGTAAAACTTGTCATGCTTCAAAGATGAGTGAAAATAAAGCAGTGAAACAAAATGCACCAAATCAATCAAGCTATCATTTTCGACTATTTGAATAAGGTACGATTCTTAGTAAAACATTTGATGTAAAAATAAGAATTGACGAGTATTAAGATGATACTACTATTCTTTGAAAACTGAAGAGAAATTCTTCTATCAATTAAGTTGTTATCTGTTCTTATTCAGTTGTCATTGTCTTTGCTGCTGTTTGTTTCATCAATGTCTCAATTTTCTATTCATACGTCTCGTAAATATTTTCCATCTTGTATGATGCTTCGTATTTTTAAATATGAGTGCTTTGCTTTTTTTATAACAATTCTTGATCAATAAACAACTAGTCACGTCAATGAAATATAATCAAAATATCAGGTGCACGTGTCTTATAGAATTAATGAGCGATGAAGTGAAATTATAATGTCGATTTTGTCATTTTATGATTATGATTGCATTACAATCTAAGTTTTCATCAATGAAATCACATTTAACGAGATATTCATTCTAGAGAATAAGATGAGCATATGTCACTCAAAATAAGCGACACGGTAATTGCGTACTTTTTTTTATATTGGGTTGACTTCTTTTTTCAAAACAAGTAATATTTGACGTTCATTATTTTTTTTAGATCTTTCCGATAGTTTTCGAAAATTAAGAGAACTATTGTGACTATCAGTGTAGCGATTATAATATAGCTTGTCTTAAAAATAAATTCAAATTTTGCTGATATATAAGTGTATGGATACATGTCCAAACGGTATCATTACACACATATATGTCATTTGCGTCATATTGGCAACTTGCAAATCTTTCGTATATCTTTACTTTTAACTTTCTAAATCTTCATCGAAGAATATTTGATAGATGTGCATATGTCACTGGTTGCTTAATCTTTTATTCGACCTACATTTGCCTTTCACACTTTTTCGAGTGCTTTCTGATTAGTAAGTAGGTTTAGTGCTACAAGTTGGTTCGGGCGTACTTCTCTATTGAACATCTATATAGCCTAAAAATTAGATTTTGTTTCCAAAAGAGAAGCCTTCGAATACATAAAAACACATGTGGATTCTGACCACATACTGTGTATTCAGAGATCGAATTCGAATGAAAATAATTTCGAAGCGAATTCAGATTTTTAATTAACAAAGGAGTCGAGTCAAATTCATGTAGCTGTCTTTATTCGAGTTAACAACAATTTCTTCATTTACTTCAGTATACAGTTCATGTTCTGCTGACATTAGCTGCGCCTTTGAAAACTGAATCGATATTTTTTCGTGAAAAGTACTCAAGTTCAATTATCGTTTGTGTTTCTATTAGATAGAAGTTAGTTTCGTTTTACTTAGTTACGTTTTCAAATTTCATGTAGTATTTAGAGTGGCTTACCCAGGTCGAAGAGTCCGGCCGTATTTTTGACCAGAGTAGTGCTTCCACATTCCAGCGATTTCCCGTGTTTTCCTGCAGGATATGGCGACTTTCCCGCATATTTTCTGGAGTATCCTACGGGATCCGGTGGCCGGAATGATCGACCTGAGTAAGGGATTCACGTTTTTTTGTACTATATTATACGACATATGGATAGAGTTCTATTATTGGTATGATGGGTGTTTGCTGATTCAGTTGTATCTTCATCAGTAAAATTGTAAATAAATGTTAACTTGATTATTCATTACTATTCTATATATCCAGATTTACTGATTGAAATAACAAGTGAATTTAGAAACCTTGTCTGAAAACTAATTATCAAGGTTTACTGGTTTCAAAGCGGCAGAATTGATCTAGTCAATACTAAGAATTAGCAAGTAAAGTTTAGATAACAGAATTAAAATCGAGCTTTTCTTGACCTAGAGAGCTGAAAGTTTTATTACATATATATCTAATAGAGATATTTTATTTCTGAAAATTTCAACTTTCGAGCTTAAACTATTGGTGAAATATCGATTTTGCAATAATTTCCTAATAAAAATGTGCAAAATTCAAGTTCGAAAATTGATGTATTTTACTCTTGTCGATGTATTTCCCCAGTATGTTTAATTAGTGAGTTAAAACTTTCAGAAATAAAATATCTCTATTAGATATATATGAGATAAAAATTTTAGTCGTATATGCCAAGGAAAGGTATGAAAAATATCATTAATAATTTATTAACAGTTATTATGAGATACCCTTTATATGTGTGAGATGCTCCTGAAAAAATAATGTTTCTCCATATTTTATATGTTCCAAAAGGTTTTAACTGTTACCTAAGACCGTTTTCGACAACGATACGGCCTAGCTAGACTATTAAAATTTAAAAAAAGCTTTTTTCCACAAAACTGGTATAAACCCCACAGAACCACCCATGTATTTATAAAGACGAATGTTTGTCTGTATGTTCATTATGCATTTGGACACCGTACAAGCAAATGCAACCAAACTTTCTAGGAATCCTTCTCTCCTCCAGAAGAAGGTCAACAGCTACTTGTTTCCAAAAAGAGTTGTTCCTACACCCGCAAAAATCCATGCATATGTGACTAGCCAATCAGATTTCAGCATTCAGTAGTATAAAAGAACTATTGAGCAACGCTTCGTGAGCACACAGAAAACATGGAACCCGATGCTTTCGAGGGCGATGAGGTCGAATCTGGGGCCCAATTACTTCGATAACTTCATGATTAGTCCAAAACCAACAGACGCGGAGTTTTTGAGTAAACGAGTCACTGAATGATCGTAAGATGGATATTATGAATCGGAAATCTATCGAGCGTAATACCTTACTAGACGATCCGTTGCTTAGTTAGAAGGACCATGTCAAATACACATAGAGTTTTGCAGAAACTGGTTCTTTGAAAATCATCCGCGGTGGAAATTTTGAATAAGTGTTCTGTCAGGTCCAAGGCTTTGTTCGTCATAGATATCGACTGATTAAGTTCTTAAAAAATTTTTTGTTCAAAGATCTTTTTGTCTGTTTTTCTTTGCAACCAGTCAAATTTCAGTGTGTTCTCAGCAGCACAAAGTACGATTTACTGGCATAACTCTGCTAATCAATAGATATTCTAAACCTGAAGTTCTAGAGCAAGTAGATGTGTGGTTGTGTTGAGTTTTGATAGCAGCGGGCTTTTCTTGCATGGCTCTTTGAAAAACGAATTCTCAAATGGGTTTCCTCTAAATATAGAATCAAAAAGCTACGGAATCGGGACTGAAACCGTGACCAAGTAAGACGGAAGCCGGTTGGGATCGGAACCGATTGACATAAGTATGTGCTCCGAGATGTACTTGGAAATATAGAAAGCTCATAAAATTGATATGCGCCACTTAGGTCTTCTTGGTCTACATGTATAACGACGGAGAATTCCTCACATCGGAGCCGTCTTTCAATGTCATTACTGTATATTCATTGTGAATGAGATCAGATGGGATCGAGACAGAATATATGCGTGAGACTCGGGATTAAAATCGACACGGGCAAAACTAGTAGTTATGTATATCTATTCCTAATAATTAGGCGTTTTAGATCTTCTCAAGCACAATAGGGTTTTGTTTGCACATATTATGTGTGAATTTTTCCAGGCAACGCTGGGTACTCTGTTAGTACTGCTATACTACTGACAACATGCCACCTTTAAAGAATATGAAAAAGCATTTTATCCCGTGGAATAAATAAGATTTATTAAAGTAACTGAAAAATATTTAACGGAACTTCTTCTCTTTTTTATATCAGAAAAATAGCACAAAAAGGAGTTTCTTCTAAGTAAGAAAATTGAATTACAATTAGACAGTTTTGTAAAATCAGTAAATTTCTGATTGGATACTTAAAGAATTCGCTAGTATTGAAGTACAATAATGAGTCTGACAGAGAGCGCTCTTAATCAATCACAATGTAGTGACTCAGTTTATGTGGTATCCTGAAAAAATCAATTGGCCTCTCAGCACCGGTTCAGCACCTGTCCAGCACTATTCGGTGTGGGTGCCAGCACTTTCTCTCTTGACTACTACGTAGACAATGCAGGAATATTGTACGTGTAAGAATTTTCAGTGTGAATGAGTATGAGCACATGATAACAAAGATAAATATAATATATCAATATCTAAGTTGAGAAGAGAAATACGAGGAATAACATCATGAATACATGTATTAGCAGCAGAGAAATTATATATGTTGCTTACATCAGCCATGTGCGAAAAAGAACATTGAAAGATTGTATTTTGGTTTTTATTTCTTATCATGAAAATATTTATCAAGTTCTATTTCTAGATCGTAGAACCAAGTAGATTTATGGAACCAATCTACATAGCTTGAACTACTTTTCTTATTCTATTGAGATAGGGCATTGATGTTTATTTTGATAGGATTTACATGTATATTCAATATCAAGGCATAAAAACAATGATACTGGAGTAGCTGAAAAGTAGCAAATATTTAGTACGATTGTGTAATTACATCTTAGGAAGTGTTTACTGAATGCTTTTCTGGAGGACATGCTTCATTTAAAAGACAAAAAGAACAGACGGAAAAGAAAAACTGACGTAGAAAAAGGTAATATTATATTTAGTTTAGTTAATCGATAATACATTCACCAGTTACAGCTGCATGAATCAAATGTGTTTCTTCACTCACGATGACGTTTGATAACAACTATTTCACACAATCAGTATTTGTGAGTTATCACCGTTTAAAGTTAAGGTTCAAAGTTTATTGAGATTTTATTTTATTTTCAGACTAAAGCATATTATACTTTACCAATTCATAATTCGAAGGTTTTTTCTTCAGTAACAAATTCAGTTGAATAATGCTCCTTTAGGTATAGACTTTTCATAGGATTTTTATAGAATTAAATCATTTGAAAATAAATTGAGTTTTTTGTATCTATTATTTAGGTCTAATAGTTTACTTGTGAGGATGTTTAATAGGATTGACTATTTAGGTCGTTTTTCGAAATAAACCTATCGTGATATTTTATGTTTCTGTCAGTGTCTCACGGTGATATTCTATAAAGAATAGTTTATGTTTATTGATAAGCAAGCTTTATCAACAAAAAATGTTTCCTCTCATTTAAAAATATGTCTTCTTTTTGATTGTCAATCAACACCTAAATATAAATTATTATTCACTATTGTCATCCTTACAGGTTGGTTATTGCGTATGACGAAACATATTTTCATTTTACGTATGATCGTTCTTGACTCATATGCATATTACTGCAATTTCTATCATTTATAATGACTTAAAACTAGAATAGCTTTGATGTGCGATATAAGGCATATTAAAATGTAGTAAATCAATAATTTTTAATCATGCCTTGAACTTCCTAAAGTATTACTGTATAGTATTCAGAAAATTAATTTTTAGTAATTCTATTTAGAATAATTTCCTATGATGAAAGCAAAATTTTTAATTCACATTATACCTCTTGCATAAAAATATTGACCTAAATAACATCATGATAAAATCATTTACTTTATTACGGTGCGTAGCACTGTATAGCGATGCTTCGAAGTCGCCATTTTTTTAATACGATGCGTAGCATAGCATTTATGTAGTCCGTCACGTGTTTTATTTTGCTTTTGCTTTCTCGACGTCCGCATCTTTTTCGTCATTTTTTGATCCGATGGCCTCGAGTACCGAAAATCATCGAAAACTCATTGAAACGGGCGATGAAAGTATCGAGATCGAACTAAGAACATCTGTTTTCTAATCTTTAAACTGAAGTTCCGTTCACTCAGAAATGTGGTTCCAAAATGACGAAAACGAAAGAAATTCGTTGTGAGATAATTAAAGTGACGTCATGAACATATGTTAGCCACTATAGTCTATTCATTTACAGCTGATCTAAGATAATGAATCATGGAGATAATTAATCGATCAATCGAAATCGACCCTTAAGAATGTATTGCTAAGTAAGAATAGAGTTTCCTCAGTGATGAATTTCATTATGTCGACTTAAAAAGTATTCAAGATTTCTCTGAATTGAAGATTTTTCGTGAAGATCCGATTCGAGCTTCGCATCGCATTTCGTATACGAGTGCAACTCGGATACCATCTAGTTACTTGATGTACGCATCAAAGTTATCATTTAGTAGCGCGATGATCTCGAGATCCGAAAATCATAGAAAAATCGTTCGAAGTAGAAATGAAAATATAAAAGTTGAACTTGCGATATTTTTTTCTGAATTTTTAATGCAATTTTTTGCTGGCTCAAAAATATTGTTCCAAAATGACGATTTTGAAAGCTATTTATAGTTTTAGAAATTAGATATAATTAAAATGACGTCATCAATAATTGATAGTCAATAATAGTCTATTGCTTTACATATGATTCAGGATAATGATTCATGAAAGCAGATAGTCGTTTAATGAAAAAACTCGCTAGAAAACTGGTTGTTACATTTTCAAAGAGATCTCCTAGTGATGAATTTCATAATTGTAGTGTAGTGACATTTCGTGTTTTTCTTTTCTTTGTCTCTGTTGTTTCGTATTGTTGTGTTCGTTCTTGTTAGCACGTTATGCTATACATATACAATACGTATATTGTTTTCTCTTTCTTTTGTCGTTCTTTGATATTTTTCGATCTCATTTTTTTTCTGTATTGATCATCAAGGTCAAAACAACATTGTGTTTGGCCTTGATGATTTTCTACAATTGCGTAATAGTATTTTCTATTACGCAAAATATCAGATAGACTGAAATACATTTTAGAAAAAGGACGTACTGAGTGCGATACGTGACAATAATGGTCGATTTAAAAATAGTGAATGCGAAACATAAATTCAAAATTCGTAGACATTAAGAAAAAACGATTCTAATGAACTCTGAAATTGATCATTCATTTTTTTATCTTAATCCCCATGTTTTCGAAAATTCGGCCCGTGTGCTTCGCACCGCATTTTGTAGTCGAGTGAAACTCGAATACCATCTAGTTTTTAAAGAGTTGTGACTAATTAGTAAATATCAAAGTGGATATAACCAATCAACTTAATTTTTCAATTGAAATGTGTTTTGCATTGCTTGAAGACCAACAATATACAACATAAATAATGAAAGTGAAAGCATAAATATTTCTATTAGCCCATAATGTGCTGATTTATTGATAAAAAGTTCTAAAAATATAATCATAGTTATTTAGTCTGATTTTATCATCATATGCAGATATCGACTTGTGCACATTCATAATTTTTTCCTATCGAGTCATTTTGCTTTTTCAAACAAAGACAATGACGCTATATTTTGTTCTGTTTTGTTCACGAATTCGATATTTACTTCTCCTGTTTTTCCAGGACAAAGTACTTTTCTGCATCCAGCTCGCCGAATGATGTATCAATTGTATATATTTTTAAATTATACCTGGTCTCTTTGTCAAATACAATATCGAATATCATAGAAATGTTGTTTATAGTAAAAATCATTTGGAACGTAATCATAGCAACTGCAATATGCCACAAGGTTTCAACAAAAATACAACAAACATTACGATTCACTGCCTGATTCCTAAAAACAGACGGGCAATTATAAAGGATAAGTTTTCTTGTCAAAACTATTGATTTAATATCTCTTATAAACGTACTACTAATATTTCATCTTATTTTAATCTTATGATAAAGTTGTTTATTTTTTTTGGTGATTATGGAATCAGTTGGGCTAATATTTAGCTCAATCATTTGCCACTGTTACGTGTACTGGCACTGATAACTACAATGAATCACAATGAAAAGATCACGATGATGTTCACGGATAGATAATAAATTGAACTTATTTATCATTGCCGATTACGTTACTGCTTAAGCCTGTATCCTAGAAGAAGATTTCTCGGTTCCTATACGTCAAATTAAAAAAGTCGGTTATCAGTAGAACACTTCGTTCAAAACACATATGATATGATGCATTTAAATATAATTGCCTGTTATCTAATAGAAATAACAAAATTTATTCATTAACATTGAATATATTTCTATATGAACTGTTTATTAAACTATGAAATTTTTAATTTAATGTAGAATTCTTATTTTAGATGGCTATAGAAAACAATTCAACAAATCAAAATCTTCACGAGGAATCAAAAAGTAGTACAGTTATTTTATTCTTATCATCTTCTATATTAGTAGGATGTATAGTTAAAATAATATTTTCAAGAATTTTAAAAAATACAATTCCACTTCCATTTACAATATCAGTTCTTATTGTGTCATTTGTAATTGGTATTATGGTAACAGAAATAACAAATGACAACAACGATTTCTTCTTTGGAGAAATTCAATTGAGTCATATTAATCCTCATTTAATATACTATATTTTTTTACCATTATTAATATTTGATTCATCGTTTAATGGTCATTTTCATGTTATAAAACAACAACTCTTATCAGCGATTCTTATGGCTGGTCCTGGTGTATTTATATCAACTGTCATTATTGCAATATGTGGAATTTATATATTTCCATATAACTGGTCATGGTTACTTGGCCTTCTATTTGGAAGTATTCTAAGTGCAACAGATCCGGTTGCTGTTGTCGCTTTATTACATGATTCAGGCGCGAGTAGATCACTAGCGTCATTGATTGATTCTGAATCTTTATTAAACGATGGTTCTGCATTTGTTATTTTTCTTATTTTTTATAATATTGTCATTGGTGGAGATCATAGTGCAAAAAAAATAATTGTTGATATAGTTAAATACAGCATTGGTAAGCAAATCATTTATGCTTTAGAAGTGACTGATTAACTTACTATTATCCATTTCAAAATATAAGATACCTTAGTATTTTTTGAATAGTTTTTGATAGGAACAAGATAGAGACCTGCGGTTTTCACCATTCAAAAAGTAAGGTATCTTATATTTTGAAATGGATAATAGTAACTTGATATTTTAATACTGAAACTTGCTATCAAATATTATAGTGATCGAATTAAGAAAATGTCATATAGTTGAACATTTACATTTACTCCGAGAAGTTCTCTTGGCTTGAAGAATATATTGGTGAATTCTTATTGAAGACCAGCAAGAGTCACAAGTAATCGGGCTTAATAAATAAACAAGCCATGTTAAAACTACTTGTTCATATCTACATAATCTTCTATTTTATATATTGAGATTTCGAGCACTTATATTTGACTGTCTATGAAAGAGACTCACTGGTGTGTGTACTCATCGAATCTGTCTTTTGTATTTTTTACATATTCATAGTTCCATTCGGTTCTTACTCATAATTCATCTTAAATTCAATCGTGTCTCTAATTTAGTAAAGCAAAAGATAAGAAATTCTGTTTTAGCTATGAAATATTTTGAATATATATTTTTAGGTGGTCCTGCTTTTGGTTTAGCTTGTGGAATAATTAGTGTAATCATATTGAATCGAATCAACAATGAACTCGAAGTTGAAATCACATTTACTTTTGGTCTTGCTTATCTAATTTTTTATGTTGCTGATGTTGAACTTGGCGTATCAGCTGTTCTTGCTCTTGTTACAATGGGTTTATATATGAGTAAATATAAATATTGTATCAGTAATAATGTTCAATCTTCGATGGCGAGTGCTTGGCGAATTGCTACATTTTTTATTAATATTCTTATTTTTACTGTTACTGGTATTATATTAGCGAGTTCATTTATTGGTACATCAACCACGATTACAGCAAAAGACTTTGGATTTTCAATTGTATTATATATAATTATTCATATTGGACGAATAATAACTGTTGTAATATTACATCCTTTCATGAAATGGACTGGCGTATATTTATCATGGAAAGACTGTGTAATTTTAATATGGAGTGGTCTACGAGGTAGTATGGCTCTTATTTTAGTACTTATAATTAGCCTAGATACAAGCATTGATTCTGTGATACGTGATCGCTTCCTTTTCCATGTATCCATGATTGTATTACTTACGTTAGTCATTAATGGAACAAGCAGCAAATTCTTAGTAAAACTTCTAGGTTTACATCATGGTGTGTACGATTGAATTTATTCTTAGGTTACATTATATAAGATTTAATAAGCATTTTAGGTACCAAAGAAAGTGAAACAGTTCTTTTACAAGCACTTGAGCATGTGCGACGACAAACATCATGGAAGTTATCAACATTGAAAAGAGATGAAAAATTTGCTGACGTTGATTGGAAAGTATTAAATCAATATCTACCTGATAAATTATTAGAAGAATTAGATCAAGAAAATAGTACAACTTTTCATCAACAGTTATCAACAATGATAAATGAAAATTCTCCAACATCAACTCGAAGATCTTCTCGGCAAAGCACTAGTACAGACTTCGAATTACAAACAATTCCAACAATTTATCAAACAAATTCAATGCCAAATAGTCCAATAGTACGAAATAAATTTGCAAAAGATAACGATATGATTTTACCAATAATTAATATTCTGGATGACGATAGTATACATGACCAAAATATTCGAAATGCATTGATTACTCGTTTTTTAACAGCCATATCGATTGATTATGAAAAACAATGGTATCTTGGAATGATTCGTCGAAGTACACTGAATATTCTTATCAAATCAGTTGAACAAGCAAAACAAAAAAATTCATTTAAACTTCATTGGCAATTAATTGTTCAACATTTTCGATTAACAATGTTGCTTCGATGTCTAATTAAATTTCATTATTTTAACTTTATTAATCAATGGACTTATCAACTATTTTTTGATCATATTTTTCGAACTATTGAATTAACTTTAAGTAAGTAAATATAATTAAATATCGCAGATTAGTTGAATGTGACCGAGAAAATATTTAAATCAGACTTTCTATATAATTGTCAATCAATTCGAGACATATTTTAAGATGTATATATCTGCTAATATCTTCACTATGCGTGGTCGACTAGCTTATCTTAAGTTCATTCAAATATCTTCTATTTGTTTACTCAAGACAAAACAAAGATTATTGAGCTCTTAAAATCGTGAATGCAAATATGAATAGAATAAATGAATCAAAACGATATGACAGAGATTAGTCGAAACGAAAAACTTTTAGTTTGGACCCTGACTGCGACTTGTCGATATCTAGTAAAGCTCGATGGATTGTTTTTCTAAAAAACAATTGTTATGAAGGAATATTGTTGGTAGTCTCGCTCGTGCCGGGATTTTTTCACTTCAGATCCTGTGAAACTCTACTTTGATAATTTCGATGAGATTTTTGTAATTCAAATTGAATATTCGTCCTGAGGATAAGATATATAATTGTTTTTCTCTTCAGCGAAAAGAGCTAATTGATTCCGAGACGATCCTACAAGTCTTAGTTATTGTTAAAAGATGTCGATTACAGTCTTTTGAAATGTTAATTAGCAATACTTTATGAAATATTTGATTTTAATATTGAAAAATTTCTAACGAATAGAACACTACGCTTAATAGAATACCAAGATTGGAACTCGTATGAGATGTGAAATAGGTGACGAAGAATAGCTGCTCAATCATTTTTTTTTTGAATTGAAAATTGACTTCTTTTTCGGTTTCCTTTAAAAAATGATAGTAATTATTATTTAGGTTTTCATTCTGCTAAAACGCGTTTGGATAATATTCGAGTAGAATTTCCTGAATTATCGAATATACATGGACGATTAATGAGAGAAGTTTGTGACGAAGTAAAGATGTATCAATTAAATGCAATGCATGTACTTCTTGATTTACAGCAATCTTATCGACTTTGTTGGACCATTCAAATGACAAGACGTTGCGCTCAAATGCTTTTAAAATATGAATCTGTTGCTATTATTCAATTATATGAAACTGGAATGTTAGAAGAAAAAGAATATTCACATATACTAGAATTAATTGAAAATAAATTATTTTCTCTTGAATACGGAAATATACAAATGTCAGAAAATCAAAAGAAAAGGCTTGAAAATCCCTTTGATTTAATACCGTATTTCCAGCTATTTTCTTCAATCGAAAAAAAGCAATGGGAATCTCTTATGACGGTGAAACATAAATGGTTTCAACCCGGTACTATTTTAATACAACAGCAGCAAAGAGTGACAACAGCTTATTTGATTGTTCGTGGTATTGTTCGATGTAAAGATGATGCAGTATCTACTTATTACAAATGTGGAAGTATTGTAGGAATCGATGCATTATTCTCTGAAAATTCTTCGTCTTATGGGACTTATGCTGTTGATGGTGGACTCGTTGAAACATATTCAATCGATAGAGTTTTGTTAAATCTGTTATTATCTGATGAGAAAATTGCTCGTTCGATTTATGATGAAATAGCACTTCATGTGATAATGAATAACTATAAAAAATCATTTAAGTTAACACATTCACAATTAAGAATGTTGTTAAATGGAAAAGTTGTATTTTACAAGAATCAATCGGATTTAACAATTGAACTTCAGGTAAATCAAAGATTACTTCTTTTATCAGGAACAATGATACGTTATGCAAACGATGAAGAAGAAATTATCATTGATTCATTTCATTTTATTTTGATTGATTCTCCAGCAACATACAAGTTAAATTCTTCTAGCGTTGTATATATATGGACACTTGAAGATGAAGATCTTTGCTTGAATATTACAAAATTTAAAATAAATTTCCCAAATGAAAATAATCGAGTTGATCATCTTGAACCATTTTATCCGCTATATTTGGGCGTATCTACTGAGTTTTCACCACGACGTCATTCTTCGTCTATAACGCGTCCAATAGAACATTCAAATCAACTTCAATTTATACCATCAGAAATTGGAATTCAGAACGAAGAAAATATTCCAATAGAATATTCGCTTTGAACTATAATTAACTATATTTTTACACTTAACCCTTTAAAATTACTCTACATTTCTATCATTAATTTTATAAACACATTGCATAAAAAAGAAAATAAATGTCTAGAACATAAAAATATTTGGCAAGGGAATTATTTCGTTATAAAATTTGTTGTATTATGATTGAAATAATAATTCTAGAATAGATGCTTGTTATCCTTGGTTCATAAAAAAGAAACGTCTGGTTAACCTTTGAACTGTTACGCACGTTCTAACTTTTATGATCATCTATTCTTCACTCAATCTATCCAGCGAACAAAGTTGGTACGTCTCATTGTTATCTAACGCTTTTCAATATTTCCAAATGTTTATACAGTTAAATTCGATATGTTTGTAGCTTGGAATAATTAATTCTTGCGTTCAAATAAAATTACAATTTTTGTATCTTTTTCAAAAATAATGATACCCGTAGTACCATATTGTTTACTAGAAGTGTGAGTGTGTGGGTATGAGTTTTCTCTTCATTTACACCGGCACCAACACAAAATCTCGTCAGATGATGGTCAAATAAATCAAATATTTGTTTGTACTATCTAATCGCTCGACTTTTTCGATGCGAAAATTGCGTCCTGCTCGAATTAACACTTCTTGTTCGTCTGGAAACTGTGAGTAAGAAGAGATATCAATACTATGATCTGAACGACTATCAGGATTAGTATCGATGATGAACAGAACGTTTGTACCAAAAGCTTCAGCGACGGATCGATTCTTTGAAGCGGACGAAAAACCATTCCATGCTTTGATTGTACCAATAGCTTGCTTGTAACTACTAATCATTGAATAATCGAGTGTAATATTATTCAGAATTACATCGGACTTATTAATCAGTCTACTCTCAGATAGTTGTAGAAAATGATCACAATATTAATGAAAATCCTCATGGCACCTCGATAGACTCGTCCAGTGAAGCATTGAAGCGAAAATGGTTCACAATATACGATATTATGAAGAAACCAACAGAAAGAACCTAATGTTTCAAGTCGACTTGTGCCATTACTGCGCAATACTTGGTTAACGAGTCGATAGAGAAACGTTTCGCGTGTGTACAATCTTACACAGCACGTCATTAAAATATCCCAACTTTCGTATTTTACTTTTCGTAGCTCCGTAGCTAGAGAAACAGCATCACTAACTTGGCCGATACGAATCCCTTTGCAACTAATTCAGCCTTTTCAGCTAATGAGGCGTGACAGTATCGTTGAAACCAAGTAGCAACAAAGCGAGAACCATTGCTGGAGTCATTGAAAGGATTAGTGACAAACGTCTGGAAGCCAGAAAACAATCAAGTAGACGTGGCTCATCAACAGCAGCCATCATTAGGCATGATATATATTATAAAATAACAAAAAAAACCGTTTGATAATTAAGAAAGTGGTGAAAAACTTGATACTCCGAGCAACACAATTGTAACCATTGTTTTTTTGGCTGTGCCGGCAAACACAGCTTTGTGGCTTGATTTATTCCTTGCGTTCTTCTCTTCATGTAAAAGAAAAATATTCAAAATTGATATTGACCCTGAACTGACAAAGAATTGATAAAACAAAGCCAACTGCAAATATTAAATTATTGGTCAGTTTATATTCCAGGATGAGCCCAACATAGATGTAGGATCAATAAATAGAGAAAACATTTCTCTATCAAACTGGACTTTCGGTGGTTTTTGAAAAGTGGCTTGTAATGACTGAAGCCTCATCAAATATGAGATTGTAACGACATCTTCTAGTGTAGTTCGCTTTATTTCAGTAATATCTAAAAGAAACTTGTATTGAAGCTAGGCAACTGATAGTCTGTCTAATTTATTCAGATTATTTTAGCTCGAAGACGATGATAACATGAATTCTTTACGAAACGAATCAACGTTTCTAACAGCTTGAATCTATAATGGTGACAAAGTAGCCATGATCCTCGTGATCTCGAGATGATAATCTATTTTACACTCTCGTCATAAAAACGAAGTGACAAGTGGGTACCGACTGTTGAGGAAAATACTATGTTTCACTTTTGGGTAGCCTATGAAAAATTCAAACTTCTTGACTATTGTTTCATTTCTTTTTCTAACTTATCTATGAAATAGCAGATAAACGATTTGCTCATTTAATTTAATCAGATTGAGTCTGATAGGGTCAGTTCGTATCAAAAATGTGAAGACTCTTTTCTCAATCATCCAACGTTTACTAGCGAGGATCATCAAAAAAAAGAATATCCTAAAAACCCGTAATGCCACAAAGCGCACAATTAGTGTGAAGCTGATCGGAATTACCTCACATGAAGTAATTCAGATCACTCTATCAATCTAGGTAAGTTAATGTGGATTACTCCAGCGAGAAGTGTTATACCTATATTTCCGTATATTGAAATAATTTTTATTCGTATTCGTAGAAAAAAGAATATACTATTCGATAGCCCAAAGTTTCTTACATGAGACTTGAAATATAGTATTTATAAGAAAAACTCCTCCGTCAGTCACTTTTCATTCAATGAAAATCTGCCTTGGTCAGTTCGGATCAGCTTCGCACTACTTTAACATTTGCGTTATTACTTTGTTTTTTGGATACTCTTTTTCGATGATCCTCTCGCTAGAAGACAAATAACACTTCGAATTAGCAATGATACAAAAATCATCTTTCTAAAACGTAAGATGGCTGAGGAAAAGAGTCTTCAAATTTTTGATACGAACTGACCCTATCAGACTCTATCTAATTAAATTATATTTCATAGATAAGTATAAAACAAGAAAATGATAATCAAATCCGAATACATGTACTGCTTATACAAATTATTCAAACATCTTTTTATTCCTAGATAGTTATTTATACGCCTACGCGTTACTCAACTTTATTTTTGCAAGCATCAATTACTACATTCATTCACATAGCGAATTCAGAATATTATTTTCCTCTGCATTTTGTTTTATTTGCTACTAACTGTCGATCAAATTCACGGTCCTTACATTACAAGATTTAAAATAGAGAAAAAAAGAAGAAGATACTGCTGCTTGTTTTTTGCTCTACATATTATTCTACAAGTATTGTAAACATTTCAGATGTGCGCCACCGCCTAAGATGTCGTTAGCGTTTACATATACAGTATTTTTTAGTTTGTAATCCGCACATATTTTTTTCCTTCTATCCCTTTCTGGCTTCATCTTTACAAGCCAAAATAATCTATTCATCTTTCCTATAACTATTATTTATAGAAGACAGCGCAAGGGTAACAACGAGACTCCGTCTAGGCGAAAACGCACTTTAGAGTCCAGTTCGAATACAATGGAATACGCACGCTCGGAGTTTCATTATTTCCTTTGCTAAGTATTTATCATGTCTCTTAGTTCTCACGTTTATTATAGAATTAAACGATGAAATCGGTAGCACTATTTTTGTGTATTATTATCCTGACAACTTCATGCGTCAAAGCTGGCCCAACAGCCTATGGAATTTGTCAAGCCGGATGTGCAGCCGTTGTAGTTGCCTGCTACGCGGCGGCTGGTGCTGTTTTTGGTACTGTTACTGCCGGAGCTGGTGCGCCAGCAGCCATTATTGCATGCAATCTTGCCTTCGGCAAATGTTCAGCAGCGTGTGCTGTAGCATTTTTCATGCCAACACCATAAGTTTCAATCGTGAATAATCACAATTCAATGGACATAAATTTTAATTCTTTTCTTTCTAATATTAGTAGATCTTTCATTAACGAGCACAAAAATATTTTTGATCTCTCAATTTTTAACAAAGCAAAGCTTATCATAATTTGATTCTTTCTACTCTCTCTCTCTCTCTCTTTATATGTTTCTCTGCAAAGCAAATTTATAACATATATATATATTTATCCCTTTAAATAAACCGATGAAAATAATGCTGTATTATATCTTAGCTTGAAATTGAGAAAATGCCTGCATCGATTAAACGAATATAATTTTCATTCTTATATTTTAAAAAAAGACGAATTACGTTTTAATGTCTCAATAGCAAGATTTTTTCACAGAAGACTTATTTCGTCTCAAAACATAGAATTGAAAACTTTGTCTCGAATAGTTTATTGTTAGTTTTTTTCATGTATTTGACAGCCATCATATTTTTAATTTATTACAATTTCATGTTCTTGACTTAGTTGCATTTTTTAGAAAATTCACATTATGTCAAATTTTTAATAAGTCACAAAATTTAGCTCTAATATAGCATTACTCAACGAAGTTAAATTTTATGCCAAAGATAAACATTTTGATTCGCAATAAATCAACGGTGTCAAACATGTATGCGAAATTGAATGGAACAGTTATTCTCTTCAAATTTCCATGATTTATTTGAAATTAATTTGCTATCCTTAGAGCCGAAAACGTTTCTCTCAAGACTTGTATCATTGGTGTACTGTGTGAATGGCATTAAAATGAGCGAAAGAAAAAATGTTGAACACAATAATAGCGAAAAAGAATATCTTTCCATAATTTTTTTTTGAATTTTAAAATTCAGTTAGTGATATTTTATTCCTCCGCTTTCTTGTGTTATCTATTTTCACTGGCTAGCGTTTTTCGTCAATAGTATCATCGTTCAATCTAGCTTACGGAATAAACACAAAGGACACAAAAGATATAATGAAATAAAGATACGCCATACCTTATTTTTTTCCATTGCATATCACTTGTTGTTAATTTAGTATAAATTTCGATGACATCGAATACAAACAAGCAACCTATCTTTTTCTATCTCTAATAAAGGCAATCCTCTGCTAATTTTAAACGATTTTATATATCGAATAAGAAATGAAATAGTATTAAAAAATATTGGATTTGCGAAAGAAATGGATACAATATGTATATACATATACGAATATACAGAAAGTTTTTTTGAAATAGATGCTGCTGAATTATTAGATGGCTTCTCACTCATCATAGCCAAACAAAAGAAACAAACTTATACATGAAGAAATATTTTCTTTTTATTAATTTTATAACTAATTATGCTTGATTCATTTCATTTTTTGATGTATTTTAAATTTTATCAGATAATATAAAATCATCATCTTAGCAATCTAAAAATATTAAAATAAATCTTTTCGCTATTTTTTCCATTCGGCATTTTCAATTCGACATTTTTTCTTTCGCTCATTTTGATACATACCTACTGTGTTACTTCCTGCTTTTTTTTCAATATCGGTTCTAATAAAGAAAAACAAATGCATTCTCTTTACTGTCGAAGTTTGCGTATTATCACGTTTAAAGCAATGCGAGTAAAAACATGATATTATAATTTTTGAATAAAACTTATGCGATTCGATCAAAAGAAAAGTTAACTATTTCAACAATAATATCCTTAAAAAACTTGATCTACTGATCTCTTTTTTTCTCTGCCGATAATCATTATCCGGAGTAAATTATCATATATTTTAAAGAACGATACTGTTAATTGTGGTTCCGTATTTTTTATTCATAATATAGAATGATTTCTAAAGCAATCATGTACTTTTATACGTGTCTTGATCTTCAAAACTATGTTAAAGTTTTATTCAATTGATTTAAAATAGAGAATAAATAACATGTGTTAAACAAAAAGAAACAAAATACAATGCAAACATTATCCAAGCATCGTATACAAGAGTATAAAGAAGACTTATTTTTTTCATTAATTCTGGTTTAAATCCTGATAACATTGCTGTAGTAATTAACACATTTGTACGATGTTTCATTTCCATCATATAATAACGTGATGTTAATATGCATATACAACATGTAAAATATACAATGAAGAAAAAGTTCGATTGAGCTGATATATAAAACGAATAGAGAAGTGAAACAATCATTCCAAGAATAATAACAAGAACATGTTGTTTATCAATCGTAACCATTTCTTTAGTATTTTCTATTTTTGTTGTTGAGGTTGTTGGTGATCCAGCTGACAATGAATTAATAAAATTTATCCCTGAAGTGATCATTGAGAATAATGATGCCTGTTTAGGTTGATCTCTATTAGCAGGAGAAACACTTGGAGTATTTAATTGGTTTTGTGGTCGTTTTAACAGTTCATCTGGAGCTTCGGAAGAAACTGGTAGCAGGGGAGGAGATTCAACTGGCGTCTCGCCTCGATTTATTTCTCGAAGTCTAGCAAGACGCAATTCTCTATTAGCTATGATGCGTTGACGACGTTCTTCAGGAGTTGACATCTGAAAATGATCTTCATAAAAGAATTATTTATTTTCTAATACCAAAAAACTACTATGCAAACAAATTAAGTAATGTGGTTTAACTGAAAATTTTTTACACTTGAACATTTATTTATTACTTGACGATTAATCTAACAATAGAGGACATAAATAGTGATGAGAAGTACAACTTTATATCGAATACATTTAATACAGTGACATCTAGATTGACATATAAGTTCGTCAATATTAGACATTATAATTGAACTGTATTGAATCCAACACCATAATTAACTAAATATGCTAGTTATAGTAAATGAAAGTTATGTTCATACAATAATGGCTTTTCTTGAGTTGATTTCAGAGCGAAAACATAAATGAGATGTCACGAAAATCAGCATACTCATTTCAATCTATTGGAACCTGTTTCATCTCATCGATAGTCAATGGCCGTAGTGTTTTTCACATCGTAGTAGAATACCTATCAGCTTATTAAAATCAGTATGATACTAGTTGCATTGATGATTTACGGCTTTGACAATGTCTAAATGACTCATTCACACGAAATCATCATCTAAATTCGAATGTGATTGGACTATTGGTTTTCTGAATCATAATTCAATTAGTAGATGTCACTGTGTTAAGCGTATGAAATAAATTCAAATAAACTCAATTTTTTTTTCAATATGAAAAAGTAAAGAAAAATAATTTTAATTTCCAAAAATCGAACCATTTCATCTGTCTTTCTTCTATTTCCACCAATCAATATAAAACGTTTGATATTTGTTTATTCATTATTCTGATCGTCCACTCTCAGGGTGGTCATTCTCAAGCATTTCTGTTCCTTTGTTAGTATTATCGTGAATATCCATTCTCTTGATATATAGAAAAAAACCTATCTTCGTATATTTAGATCTAAGGCAAAAGTAAAATGTCCACTACACCATCAACTATCGGTCCTCATAGTCGTAAGAAGGTCTCTTATTACTACGATTTCGATGTGGGCAATTATTATTACGGGTAATATATTCAAACATAAAAAAATGACTAATGATTTGATATTAAATTTTTTCTATAGACAAGGCCATCCGATGAAACCGCATCGTATACGTATGACACATAATTTAATTCTCAATTATGGACTTTACCGTAAAATGGAAGTTTATGTATGTATATTGTTTTTTTTCAATCGTGTTTTACGCAAAAACTCGCTTTATTTTTAATAGCGTCCACATAAAGCTATTTCTGATGAAATGACACGTTTTCATAGTGATGAATATGTAAAATTTATTCAAAATATTCGACCCGATAATATTGTTGATTTCAATAAACAAATGCAACGGTTTAATGTTGGTGAAGATTGTCCAGTATTTGAAGGTCTTTATGAATTTTGTCAAATATCAGCTGGTGGTTCATTAGCTGGTGCTGTTAAATTAAACCGAAAATTAACGGATATTGCCATTAATTGGGCTGGTGGACTTCATCATGCTAAAAAATCTGAAGCGTCTGGCTTCTGTTATGTCAATGATATTGTTTTAGCCATTCTTGAATTGCTCAAGTAAATAATTATCTTGTTCTCATTACAATACAGAGAAATTGACTGATATTTTTTCTGTTTAAGATATCATCAACGTGTAATTTATATCGATATTGATATTCATCATGGTGATGGTGTCGAAGAAGCTTTCTATACAACTGACAGAGTTATGACGGTATCATTTCACAAATTCGGAGAATACTTTCCGGGTACTGGTGATTTAAGAGTAAGTTCGTTTTTCTTGTACAATAAGGAAAAATTGATGAATTCTAAAACGCTGTAGAGAAGTGAACGTGTTTCAAGATTATTGCAACATTTGAATTTATATTTTTCGCATTCTACTTCAAAACTACATTGATTTTACTAGTAATCATACAGATAAAAAGGTCGTTTTTTTTCTTGAAAATTCTGCTAAATTTCGAAGAATAACAATTTCTCATTAGGAGTGCACTACTTGGTAATAAAATTTTGTTATTCAAGTTCCATTCGCCATAAATAGGTTTTAAAGAATTAAGTACACCCATCGAATGACTTTTAGAATATCCTCTCTGTTGGGACAAAAATGAATAATTTCACCATAAAATATAGTAATTTCCATATATCGTCACATCATGGCTCAATCTTTTTGTCGGTAACTGTAATCGTAAACATGCTATGTCAAAAACGCAAATGCGCTAAACTTATCCTATTTACACCCATCAAAAATTTCTAAAAATACCTATCGAAAATGTTGGCTGTCTTATTTTCATCATCATGACTAAATAAATTTTATTGTAGGATATCGGAGCTGGTCGCGGCAAATACTATGCTGTTAATTTTCCTTTGCGCGATGGAATCGATGATGATTCCTATGAAACAATATTTAAACCAGTCATGACAAAAGTCATGGAATCTTATCAACCAAATGCTGTTGTGCTACAATGTGGTGCTGATTCATTAACTGGCGATCGTCTTGGTTGTTTTAATTTAACACTTAAAGGTATTTGCATTGACACAGAAAACATTGCGTTCGATTCATTAAAAATTATTGTGATTTTTTAGGCCATGGTAAATGCGTAGAATTCATGAAAGGCTTTAATTTACCTTTATTACTCGTTGGTGGTGGTGGTTATACCATACGTAATGTTGCCCGTGCTTGGACATATGAAACAGCAATTGCACTCAATCAAGATATTCCAAATGGTAATTTCTGCTAATAAATTATATTTTTTGAAATAATACTCGTTTATCTTTTTGTATAGAATTGCCTTACAATGATTATTTCGAATACTATGGACCTGATTTTAAACTTCATATAAGTCCATCAAATATGCCTAATCAAAATAGCTCGGAGTATTTAGACAAAATAAAGTAAATAATTTTTTTTCAAGAGAAGATTTTCATGAATTGAAAATTCGATTTATAGAGTTAAACTTTTTGATAATCTTCGTATGTTACCGCATGCTCCAGGTGTACAAATGCAACGTAAGATTTAAACAGTTGAACATAGGAAATTATTGAAATGTGCTCTTCTTTTAGCTATCCCAGATGATGCTATGGATGTTGATCGTGCTGTTGATGAAGATAAAGATAATGATCCTGATAAAGTAAATTTATTTTCTGCATTAATAAATAAACGTGATGATATTTTTTTTTCTCTAGCGTATATCACAAGTGCAAAGTGACCGACGTATAACTGATGAACGTGAACTATCAGATTCAGAAGATGAAGATGGCGATAATCGACGTAATCAATCGAATTTCAAACAAACTTCAACTAGACGCAAAAACAATTCTGAAACAGCCAATGGTACAAGTGTTGCGTCAACAACGAAAGCTACTGAATCAACTGTTGTTGTATCAGCGATAGACAATGAAACAACAGAAAATGGAACATCGAATGAAGTAACCTCAGTAGGTTCAGAAACAATTGCTACCACACCAACAACAGCCATTGAAGAAGTTAAGAAAACTACGACAATAGTAGAGGAAAATGAAACGTCAACGACACCGGCCGATGAACCTACAGTAGCCGTAGTTAACACAGATGGCATGGACACATCAGAGTAAGTTGTCTGAATATTGGAGTAAAATGATTTCTGAATTCCTTTTTTCGTTTTTTAGAACGTCCTAATCTATGTGTGGTTGAATGTCACAGTTACGTATACTCTTTTGTATCTGTGCATTTTGTGCTTTTTCGTTTTTTCCTCTTATTGTTTATTAAAATATGTTATACTATTTGTAAAGAAACGAAAAAAAGCCAACGAGTCTCTTATTCTCTTTTTTCTGTATGTATGTAGGTGTTCTCTATTGTCGTGTAAATGAAGTTTAACTTTGTCTTTTCATTTTTTTCTTTCTTTCTCTGTTTTCAAAAACAAAAACAAAAAACAATGTGTGTTGATATGAAAAAGAAAAAGAAGATGTGTATTTCAATATTGACTAAATTTTTCGGCTCAAATTAGTTGAGATGATACATTGGAATTATGAAACGATTCGGATTCAAAACACCCTGAAATTTTACGAGCTACCAGTAAACTAGTAGTCGTACTCGAATAATTTTTGCTAATAAGTATTTCTTTTTAACATTGATTGAATTAAATGACTATCATGAAAGTAAACGAGACCAAAGTAATTTACATTGAAAACTAAAAATCAATGTGATGATGCATTTTTTCATTTTCTATTCACAATAAAAGTATGAGAATGCATTATGCACTGCAGGTTGTATGTATATCATTCTGTTTCGTTTTCACAACAATTTAACTAGTGTCGCCTTACTTTTTATGTTCATGATTTATGTCTTAGAAATCACATCTATAAGATATAGGGAGATTGGAAAGTTTTATGTTGTTTGAATTCATACTAAGACAAGTAATGAGACATTGGCGAGACGAAGACAAGTTTTGAGCCTGTATTCAAACGACGAAAGGCTATTGGGAGTGAGACATGTACACAATAACGTGATTTCACCTGATATTTTTCAAGGTTCTAACATGAGTCAACTTGGTTTTTTCGGTATAATCAATTTTTTAATGAAACAGTAATTTACCATATATTTTCATGTACGTATATATCAAATATATGCATATTAAACAAAAAATGCATGACTGAATTGAGACTGAGATGGTTCGTTAGAAACCCAATGGCTTTTGTTTTCGTAACCTGTTGGTATGTATTTGGTAAATTATGGATCTAGATAAAAATTCGTCAGCGAAGATATCATACATAAACGTTTTGATAGTACTGTAATAAAGAAAAAATGGACTTAGACAGTAGTTTAAATATGCTATTTGGTATTCCTGTTGCTCTTATGGAAGTATATATTTCAAAGAAAAAATACTCATCAACAGTTTCACCAGAAACTCCCTCAAAAGATCGCGGAACTATATTTATGATCTGGCTAATTATATTATGTGCACAAATATCTTCCATACATTGTACTCGTTTAGGTTATGGATCAAAAATAATTCTAAATAAACATATTAAATATTTCGTATGGATTCCATTTTCTATAAGTTTATTTTTCATTGGCCTTCTATTACGAATAAAATCCATCGACCAATTAGGAAAATGGTTTACGACTGCGATTCGTACCACTGACAATCAACAATTAATTGATGTTGGTTTGTACAGAAAAATGCGACATCCATCATATGCAGGTGTATTTTTGTATTTCTTTGGTTTATCTTTACTTTTAAATAATTGGTTAACATTCTGTATTACAATGATACCGATTTCTTCAGTATTTTACTATCGTATTCATATTGAAGAACAAGAATTAAAAAAACATTTTGGAAAAAGATATGAAGAATATAAACAAAAAGTACCTTATATGATTATTCCCAAAGTATTCTAATTACTTCGTAAACTATATAAAATGGAAATTATATGTATTGAGTCATTTTGTTTTTTGGGAAAGAGACATTTCGCACTAACTTTGTGTTACGATTTCCCGACATATAAAAAACATACATGCTCTTCGGAATGACAAAAATTTTAGACAGTCAGGATGTTCGGAATGAAAGTTGTCCAGTAGACAGTAACGGACAGCAGTATTTTTGAAAAACAAAAACTGAAATTTGCGTGGCGTTCGGGATGAAAATGACCGGAAGATCTTAATGAAAAGAGGCAGGATGTTCGTAGCTATGTTCATGTGTACGCTTTTTTTGAGACATTTCAAATGACTCAGTAGCTTGTATTTAGAGATAATAAACACAACAGCGTTCAAATGGATTGTATACCTCATCGCCGAAAGCTCAAATCGCCGAAACTCGCGCCGAAACGATCATTACCGAAAAGCAAGATCGCCGAAATCAATATCACCGAAATACAGATTATCGATATGAAATTCGACGAAATGCTGATCGCCGAATACCTTTCGGTCATATATGTTCGTGAGATTCGGTTCCTAAGTCAAGGCCGTTCCTAACTTGACTCGGTCCCTAACTTGATCAAGGTAGGAACTTATTGAATCACTCGCTTAAGTTAGTTATCAACTTGGCACTTCATCTTATTAGCGAAGTACAATAAGTATCAA
>CAJNYU010002403.1:0-137427 GCA_905331475.1 Rotaria socialis | reverse complement strand
GCCGTATACGACGGTAAATCGCCGTATTTGGCCGTATTACATGGCTCCGTATTACGATCGTAAATCTCCGTGTCGTAATACGGTGAAATACGATCAAAAACGACCGTAAAGCGCCGTATTTCGCCGTATACGGCACGGAGATTTACGATCGTAATACGGAGCCATGTAATACGGCCAAATACGGCGATTTACCGTCGTATACGACCGTGTATGTTCGACCTGGGCAAAAGCTGGTTTTCTCCTAGAAAATGTTTTTAATAATTTAATAAATTTATTTCTCAATTATGAAAATTTTTTTTTATAAATTCTAAATGTCTTTCATCGTCAAAGAATATTATTTTTTTATATCAATCGAAATTAAACAGTTAAGATTGAAGAGGGATTCAATTAAGCAAGTAGTTGATGCCAGTCGCTCAATAAAATTGCTTCTTTGGAGAGGAGTTTCAATGTCAACTATTGACATCTATAACCATCAAACATCATTTAATACTTTCAGTTGACTAACATACGAAAACATACGCTTTTCAAGAAAATGGGCCTTAATAATTATGAAAGTCATTTTGGTAATAGAATTGGTTCGTAGATCACTTAAAAAGAAGATGCCATTATAATTTTTTTGTGTTTAGTTGAATAGTTTGGGAATAACAGGCACCCAACTCTTCTGGTTATTTAACACTAATTTTGGCAATGGAATTATATGGGTGATGTTCATGTCAGGAATAATATGGTGCATTTTCTCCGTCGTCTGTTTTATTTTTTCCAAAAAAAATAACACTTGATACAAGAGTCTACCCAATTAAAGAAAATGGTTTTTTATGTTCACGACGTTTTCGAATAAGGTGTATAGTATTCAATTATTCGAGTGTTGTTCATGGCAATCTTCGCAATTGATGTAAACTTATTTTTGAAAACAGAATTAGGCTCTACTTAGTATTGGAATTGTCATTTGTGCTGCAATCGTTCTTTTCACAGTGGAAGCACGTACGAAATCAGAAGAGCATAATGATATTGAATTGGCTGATTGGGATACAACGATCTCAGTATAAAAAACTTTGCCAGATAAAAAGAAAATCGCTTACGAACTTTATGAATCGAACATATCGATTTTGAAATACTTTCATAAATTTACAACAGATACACTTTCTTGTGATACTTCATTTCTTTCTTTTACATTTATTATTAAACCACTGAGACAATATCATGTTTTCTAGTTAAATTTCGATTACAGATACAAACTAACAATATAAATTTACAATTCTCAACAAGTACAAGTTTTTATTCATCAGCAGAGTTTAACAACATCGCTGAAAACTAACCTTATCTTTAAAAAGAAAAATTTCAATTTTCTTCCAAAGATAAACAATAGGTGTCAAGTTTTTGTAATATGACTTGACTTCCTCATATCCTCAAATTTTCTTCATTTTTAAATAACTTGTTTGAAATCACTCAGTTTTTTCTAGCAGATTTGACTGCTCGAAACCTTTACAGGATCCTCTCAGATATACTTGCACAGAAAATCCGAGAGAAACCCTGACGACTACACTTAACTTTCGAAACTTATTGACATATTTCATTATACAGTGCTTTTTTCACTGATCATTTTGATAAAGAGAATTGTCTACTTCGTTAACAAATGATAGTACTAAGGTCAGATCATGATCGAACGTAGAATTGTTTCGATATTCCAGAGCAGTTTTACGTTTTATGTATTTTGATCATAGCATCGTCATGTGTTGTGTGAAAAAGAGAATTGCTTTTACCAATATACTCAGCAGAAATAGTCCCACAAAATGTAATAAGTCAACAAGTTTATTAATACCTTTATATTTAACTTATACTATTCAATAGATAAGACAGGATTTCCTAGCATCATCTGACAATAGCTTTTCAGCGATATCTCTCTCATTGAATCAAGACGTTGTTGTAAACTGTAAAACAGAATTACAATGATAAATTCTAATTTTTGTTTATAACAAATCTTATAGCGAACAATGAAAATAGACCATTGTACTAGTTATGCACCACTCCAGTTCGAATGGTTAAAACTGTGACTGATGCATATCTACATAGTATTTTGTTCTTACATTGTAATGAGAGATGCTATACATTATTTAAAGATACCTGCATAGAAGATTTTTGTTAAATGATGAAAGAATTTACAGTGCATTTCATCTACATAGAGATTAGTTTTTAATCGAACACAGTGTCTCAAGATATGCTCGAGCGAGAAGAAGAACGTACCTAAGATATGTTTCGATGAAGATGTTCGCTCCAATTATATTTAGAGCATTTTTCACTGTATGATGTTTAATATCTTATTTTAGATCGAAACATTCGTAGACATAGTTTTAATTATGTCTGTTGCTATAATACCAATTGGTATCTCGCTAATTCCAACAACAAACAAGTCTCAATTTTTTTCGAATAAACAGGTGCGTAGACTTTTGTTAATCTTCTTTTCGATGTATATATTAACAGACGTGACTTACTATTCTTGACATATTCGAAATTTATGATATTTTATTTTTGAATTGCCAGAGCCGTTTAACAAATGATGACAAACAAAGAATTGCTCACATCTGCTTTTTTATAATTTCATTACTGTTTACCATTGGAATTTTGTTTGAGACAGGATATAGTGCGTGGGTAAGATACAATAATTGTCTTGTTATTTCTCACATCCTCACCTTATGCTTCCTGATATTTTCTAGAAAAAATATGATATAAAAGCTGCTGCAATCGTCGCATTTTTTGGTTTAGTTCTATGTGGAATACTTGTCAGCTTGCTTGTTTTTCAACTTCCTTTTCTTGTTGGAATGTATCGGGAGCAACACCAACACTATTGCATCCAACAACCTATCAAACATGATAAATCATCTCGTTACATTAAGATCGAATGGTTGCCAAAACAATACATTCGAAAGTTAAATATGGTGATGAGTCGAGTTCCTATCAAAGAAAATCGCCAGTTCAATATTTGATCTATGTTCACATCTTAGCTATTTACTATTATGGTGTTATACATTAATGCTGATTTGTTTCATCGAAGAATCGCGCTTTTCTCTAAGATCATGTGTATATATTCTATTGTTTAGTTGTATATTAGGTCATTGGTATTAAATTTTTTCTGGTTCTATTGTTTCCGGAATAGTGTTGTATTGATATAGGTGTACAAATACATTCGTGTCAAATATCGTAACTTTTTTTTTATTTAGATAAAATTGTCGTTTCTCAATCGTATGGCATGAATCTAACAGATAGTGATTTGTCCAGTAAAGACTATTACAATCACTATCTCAGTTTGTTCCAGAATACCAAGTATACTCCAGTCAAAAAAGATTTGCTCATCAATCTGTGAAACAGAATTGTACTTAGCTAGAGTGATATGAATGTGAGCTTAACAAACCAAACATTCTAAAATTTAGTTCAATTCTCAGATAAAAATATTTGGATTGAACACATGATAATCAGTAGACGAGATATTAATAGAAAACAACATCAATCGATCATTGATCTCAATACGATATGAGTACAATAAACAACCGTTAATATTTTTCATCAGAGATGTACAAGTCAAATCCGACTCGACTTTACTTGTGACTTGGCTTCTAAGCAGGCTTCGAGTCAAGTTAAGAAAATGAATAATTTTTTGTTATTTATGCGTCTGATTTTTGTCTAAACTAAAGTTAGCTTTTAGAATAGAAACAAAGAAAAATAAATACTTTCATGTATTTCAGATAAGTAGTGCCTACAAGAATATGTGGTCATTTTTTGCTTGACTTGACTTGAGCCTTAAAAACCTCTGACTTGTCCATATGTTTTTAATTAAGAAAAGATGATATGCAATGAAAAAATCAAACATGACAATTTATATATTTGCAATTAACTCAATAGATAAAGCTTGCTTTTTAATCCTATGATAGAATTTATCATCATGTGTATTATACACAGGAAAAAGCAACTTGTATACAATTATCATTCATTGAAAGTTTTTGACACCTTCAAAATAAATCAATGGATCGCAGTGCATACAGCATCACATCAAATGTCTTAGGTAACGTTTATGTTCCAAATTAGTACGCTTGTCGTTCTGGAATTTGCTGAAACAAAAACGCCTTTTAAATATTTTTTTAGAAACGCTTCATATAATACTCTATGACTATATCATCGAATTAATTGTTGCCAGCATTAAATATAAAATTAAGAGACAAAAAGACTTGATCAAGCACTTCTGATTATATCTCTTTTATTTTCTTTATCAGCTTTGATATCTGAAGCGTCAATCTATGCAAAATTGCTTACGTGCACTTGTGCAAAATATATATTTGTTTATTATATTCTAGCATGAATCAAAAAGAAAACTTATAGACGAGTTTTATTTATTACTGAGCTCACGCCAGTCATTTCTCGTATGATTATATTTATCTATTACCTGATCTAATGCTTGATCGATTTTGTTCACAAATCTTACCTGAAATTCATCATACAACGAAATAACTTGATCTTGAATCATCATTTATGAAATGTATTCTTCTTTCTGCAAATTATCCGAATTTATTTGGACTTGGTGTATATATATATAATATTGAAAAGCAGACTGCTTTAAATCTATTTACTGGTGAGATATTTTAATTTTAATTCTTTTAATAGTTAATATGTTAAAATAGATGACAATTCATTGATTTATTTTAAATAAGGGTGTGGGTGTCTCGTGTTTATTGACACTCACCCACCCACACCCAAGATGAGTCATATGTTGTTGAACAAAATCTGTTTTTCCATTTTAGTCTGTTTGTTGTTGAAACGATGGTGGTATATAACTTCTCGGATGTTTGTTTGTGGTCCATGCAACACTTTGTTTCCGGGTTGATATCGGTGTTTGTTGTTGATGTATAATCGGTGCCATCGGTGATTCATATCCCTCGTTATTATTCATAGCGAGATATATAAAGAAAGCGAAGAAGATAAGTTGTGACTATCTTGTAAGGTTGTAATAAGCGAACGCGCTATCTAACTCGAATGAGAACATGAGGTGATAATATTTTCTGAATTTTTATTTACTTACAGATCTCATATTGAAATATCTTTCTTCTTGTTCACATGATCGTAATCGGATATTTTTCTTTACGACGCGAACGAAACGACGAAAAGAAGAATATAACAGGAATAAAATTAAACAAAAAAACGGCAAAGCAAGATATATGTTTAGGGAAAAAACGTGAATTAACAATGTAACGGTCGAATGAATCGGTAACCACAATCGCATGTTAACAATGCATGATTATACTGGATTATTTTGTCGATAAAAGAAATAGTATCGGTATTCGTTTATACTCTACTCGCCTGTTCGTTTAAATGGTTCAAATTGGTCAATAACAAAAATTCTGTTATGACATCTATGAACTTTCGTCGCTGGTTAATTGAATCTTCATTTTCTCAAATTTTTATTGTTGCCACTTTTTGGGTGTATTTTGTTAGATGTATCCCTACCATTTTCGACGAATATCAAACCGTTTACATTGTTGCAATCATGCTCAAAATCCCATTGTTCTTCTTAATGCGTTATGCCGAATATGAACCTGATTATGTTCTTAATAAGTTTGAAGCTTATATTGTTTCTACATTTTGTAAATTGCGATCGACATGAAATCATTATCCTTTAGATATTTACTAAATGAAAGAATACTTTGGTTCTTCTCGTTATTTACATATGTTCATGAATTTGATATATTAGAATTAAAATAAATACCATATGATCATATGGCATTAATTTGATTAACATGTTTTAAAATAAAATATGAATTGTGTTGCTGCATAGAAATAGCAATTACATCTCTTAATTCATTTTTAATTCAACTAGTCTCTAGCTTTTGACTTGATTGATTCCTTTTTATTCAGGGTGTGGGTGTGGTTTGGATTAAGATACAACACCTACACACTCTCGATATCACTCTGAACGAATATTGAACAAATAAAATATACACTTGAGAAAAATGATCCCTCGATCAATCATTACTAAATATTAACAAGAAATTCTATTTCTGAATAAATTTATTGATGCAAACAATATATGTATAAGAATATTTGATTTAGCTATATCGATACATTGAATTTTTTTCTCTATTGTAAAATTTAACACATAATTAATTATGTTCAAGTAATAATTTTTCTAATGATTGTTTCAATTTTTGTAATGATATATTAGTTCCTTGAGGTTTATTTACATTATCATCTTGAATATTGCCAAGCATTTTAATCCATGGTCGAATATGTTTTTCAGCTTGTTCATATAGACTAGCAATTGAACCATTTATTGGTTTCATACGATCAAGTAAAACTTGAAGTTCATTACATCTATCGAATACAAAAGGGAAAAGACGTCAATGTTTGATCAAAAAACTAAATTTAATATACATACAATCCATTATGTTGTGGTTGACAGCAATACGATGACTTTAATGGGCAATCACGAAATATTCGTTCATCAAGTTCCCATTCAATGTCAAGACGTATTTGTGATGTTGACCAATCGATAGTGAATCTTCAAAGAAAAAAAAATTGTAATTCAAAACTAATAACCCCTTTATGAAATATTGTCGTATCAATAAAGATTTATCAATAGGGAATGGGTATAGATTGGCTCAACACATCCAATTAATCATATTTTATACTTACTTATTATCAATTAATTTACATGGTAAAGTTTCAAGACAAACAATTAATGTTCGTGCTAAATTATTCGCAATAAGTGAATACTCAATTAATTTTCGTATAAATTGTAACAGATACGACATAGATATTGTGCTTGTCGATGGACGATTCCAATAGGTATTGATTTCATGCTTAAGTAATTCATAAGCTAATTGTTGACTTTGATTTAAATTTTCTATTAATATAATTAAAAACCTGAAAGTCTTCGATTCTTTTTTCAAAAATATTTTACCTTCAGTCGAATAGTGAATTTTACATTCAATATTATCGTCATCGTCATCATCATCGTGTGTTACTTTTGTCCAAGTTGTAATACGACCAATTGTTTTTCCATCGAGTTGAACGCGAACAAGATTATCGAAAAATCCAAGTTCTAATTGATTCATCGATCGTTTTATTATCTTGCATTCACTTCGACTAGAAAAATAATTAAATTAACAAATTTTTTTCTCAGCTGAAATTTCTCTAAAATCCTATAAAAGTATAATCATTTGAACATGTTTTATTTTTATCCTAATGTTAGAGCGTGACTGCAGTTCTGTAGAGAAAAGAAAACATACTCAAATCGATGTTGATACGTAGCATCATGTAATGATTGTATAAATATACGCATATTATGTGCTTCTTTTACGTCATGTTGTGCCATATCATGAACATGTTGAATATCCCTATTTAAAAATAAAGAGACCATCGAATTGTAACGTTAGTTATACTTACTGTAATAATCGAGTAATCAATTGATTATACTTTTCATTAGCTAGAAAATTTAAAGAACAGAATTAATTCGAAAGATTCTTCATGAAAATTGTCATACTTGATGTTAAATGATTAACTTTATTTCGTAGTTGAGATAGCTCTTGATCAATTTTAATCATCATTGTTGTTGCTCCTAAATCTTTTTGTACTAATGTTTGTACATTGGTAACAGCAGACAAATAACATTGATTGCGAAGAGATGATAATTGATTATCAACTTTGCCTAGTATACGATCCATAACTAATGCAAATGTTATTTTATCAAGTGATAATTTCTAAATATAGAAAAATGAAATTCTGTATGAGTGACAGATAAATAATATTTTACTTTAATTGATTCAGAAAGTAATTGAGCAGGCGGCATACCAGTATTTTTCTGTTGTAATTTATCGATTGTCGATTGAGATCTTTAATAAAAATAGAACAAAAGCTTCGGTTAATAGAAACAAGCAATTTCTACTTTTTATTTTGTTGTTGAAGTACTCGCGCAAATGCTTGTAATTGTACAAATTCAAGAGTACGTAATTGATCCATAACAATACGACGTTCCTGAAAATAATATTTTCTCGTTAAGTAGGTAAATTCCAGAAAAAATATTTAAATAGTACAGAAAGCATTTTTTATCCTATTTATTTGCTTTCATAAATAGAGGTGAAAATCATTAATTACTTGTGACATAGAATTGTTAGTATCATTTGATAATGAATCAATTTTATCGGTGATAACAATGCTACCAAAAAAATATTTATGTTCACTAGGTAAAAGTTTCGCTAGTATAACAGAAAGATTATCATTGAAAGCTGTTGTCGTGGGCTTTGATTTCTAAAACAAAAAATTTGTTGTAAAATTAACCAAACCAAAACAAATTGTTTTTCTTACTATTTGATTAAATAAATCAATGACTTCACAATCAACCGTTTTTAAAATAACCGATTCTAAATAGTAAATCAAAATCTAGTGAAATGATTGAAAACTAAAACTGATTATTCTATACCAAGTTTAGATTGAATATCGATTGTAGACAGTGAAGGTATAGTATTAATCGTTGCTGTCAATGGTAGAAAACATTGTTTGCTAGCTAAACGTTGTGATTGTTTTTTGTTTGAAACCGCTGAAGATATTTTATTGATTGATATAGTTCGTTGAATATCATTATCAGAAACAATGTTCGGAAGAATCGGCCGAATATTATGAGCAGTAGAACTTTGAATATTAATATTAAGTGTAAAAGAAATTGATGATTTCATTTTGATTGAATCCAATGAATGAATGAATGAACGTGAGTGCTACGCTCTTTTCGTGTGGTTCTTTGTTTATGCCGGTCAATAGATGAAGTACGTAGTGACATCTATTGCATTCATCGTTTCTTTTTTAAATAATTTAAAACATGGATTGATTTAGATTTCGTTTTTCAATGAAAATTTTAATTCAAATAATTTTAATCCGTAGAAAACCTTGTTTCTATGTGATTGGTCGATCATTTCTAAGAATCGGAAAAAAACAGAACAAAGAAGTTTTCTGTATATTCGCTCATCCGTGGAATTGAAAACTTTATTGAATATTTCTAGTGGATGTTTTTCTCTTAGTTTTAGATGAATTTTGTTAGAAAATCATGATCAATCCTCAAATGTCGCCTGAAAAACAGGTAGGAACATATCTTTCGATTTTGACAGCAACAATTATAAAAAAAAGCGCCATTCAACAAATTGATTTAATCACCAGACACCATTAAATTGCAGGATCGATACGGTTGTTGGTTTAAAGAATTACGATGCTTGATGATTTGTTAATTATAGCAGTATGTGAAATATAATCTGACAGCGAAGTAGAATAGTTTAATCTTTATATTATCGTGTAAATTTCAAGGAAACATACACAGAAAAAGTATTTGTCATTGTACTTTCTTACGGATATTTTGAACTAAAATTATAGCTAAACGCATCATCATCATCAATAAAAACTAATGTAGCTGATTTCTAATTCGTCTCCTGGCAGTTCCGTCTGAACAGAAAAAAAATGATGAATCATCTGTTTTTTATGACATCTCTCAAAACGAACAAATTCGTTTTTCAGTGAAGTTTTGATACTTTTTGTTTTTTTCTCTTCTGTCATGCTAGCAATTTCTTATGAGTGGGTCACATGAATAGTATTTATTTATTGCTCATTTTGTTCTAAGTTTTGTTCTTTTTCAGACGATAATGTTTTAAAAAAAACTCTTACAGTGTATGTCAAAACCAGAGAACTGCCTACCGATATATATGGCATCTGCTTGAAAACTTCTATTAACTATACCTACTATCTATAGCGTTAAGGTATTGTGTATAAACTTCTTGAAAAATAACCGATCTCAGTTGGAGTATTAAGTTACTGGTTTCCATGTTATTTGAAGTTCATCAAACATCGCACCATTTACGTTTTTTTCTATATTATTCGTTTGTTAATTTGATATGATTCTTTTGTGTTGACAAAACGCATAACATTTACTTTAAGATTCAATTTGATGAAAATGTGGGGGAAAGAAAAAGTTGGTTCTATTTTGTGCGAGTCTTCTATAACTACAGATGTAATAGAGAAGGTCATAGTGCGTTGTAGAGATGTTTTAATATTCAGCGAGAGTTTTCTATTGCGTAGGAAGTTACTATTGGTTTATTCTATGATGTTTTTCATTGCAAAAATGTGCCAATATATTTGAATGGTAGAAAGGAACTGAGACTTATTTTTCTCGCGTCATTAGATATAGTTTGTAACTTTATCAGCTGTCATATGTCGATGTAGTCTAAATTTTCTAAATTATATTTTCGATAAAACAAGTTTATCCGTTGCTTTCGAAATATTCTAATCCTAATTAATCGGTCTTTCTATATTAGATTTTGATGGATTTAGTATTCAATAAAATAATTATTCGAATTCTTTTTCATTATGGAATAAAATGACCGACCATTTAACCATTTAAAGAAGAATGAATGCTCTGAGGGGTTCTTATACTCAACTTTACGCGTACTCCTTATCTAATTTGTCAATTAGCAATCCGATATTTGCGAATTTAATATTTTCTTTTTTTGACAATCATCTATGCTCAATCAACTTAGATTACTCATTCTACAATAATGCCATTAAAAACTTTTGTTCACAAAATTTCATTTTTACTTAAATGAAAGTGGCATAGACGCTTGTAATTTTATTTTTTTACCCTTTTCATGTCTAAGTAATCTCTTCGGAAGAGGGAGAGAGAGAGAAAAGGAACGGAGGAGACTGCGTTAGTTACGCTGCTTAGTTTTGTTTGATGTAAGGAAAAAAATGCATTCTTTGAGTTTTTTTTCTATTGCCATTCTGTTACCTTTCTCTCTTTTTGTGCTTGCAATATTTACTGACTCATAGACATGCCGCAACAAAATCCGAGCGCGCATTCGTCAAAACAACACAACAGCAATCGGATCGAGCCGCTTTCGCCGAAAGGAACTACCATGCCTGAACAGTCCGAGTCAAAATCAGCAAATGATCAAAATCGCCATACTGAAACGATATGGCGCATTGTTATCGATGCGATCAGTCTTATAATATGTAAAATAAATATTTAACTGTACAGGTAAATATAATAGTTACTTTTTTTCTTGCATATTTAGTGCTTATTGTATCGATAATATCCCATTATGAGGCTGCACCATTTACACGTGGTTTCTTTTGCTCGGATGCAACCATAAAGTATCCATATAAAAATGATACAATACCAGCATACGCTGCAATTATTTTATCAGTTGGTGTTCCAATTATTTGGGTAATACTTCTAAAATAGAAATGAACAAAGACTTCTGAATATAATTATGATTTAGATATGGACTACTGAACTTTGTAAACTACTTTATTTTAAACGATATCCAGAAACAAAATTTGAAGTACGCTTACTATTTTGGGGTTATAAATCATACCGAATTGCCCCAATAGTTCGTAATTTATACATTCTTACTGGTATATATATATATATATATATTTTGTTTTTTGAACTGCCATATTTAAAGTTCATTCATGTTATTTTCGTGCACATTAGTTGTATTTGGTTATGGTTATCTTGCAACATGGGTTTTAATTGAAGTAACAAAAAATTTTATTGGAGAATTGCGACCACACTTTCTTGCTGTATGTCAACCGAATATTGATTGTACGACTATCACACTACCAAATCCATATAATTCTTATCTACAATATGGAACAAATTATACATGTTTAAACTCAGATACTGCAAGTGTACGAGAAGCACGGTTTGTTTATAGATAGCCCCAAGGTCATAGAAACCATGTTGTATCTTGTCTTTTTAGTCGATCATTCTTTAGTGGACATACTGCACCACTTTTCTGTAAGTTATAATTTTGCTTTGAGAATTTTATTGTAAATACTTTCTTAAATGCATATCACAGTTGGTTTTGGTTATTTAATTATGTATATTCACGTATCATGGTCTTGGCGTCATCTTGGCATACTTGGCCATTTATTCCAAGTAGGCCTACTTGTACTGGCTTCTTATGTAGGTAAGTGAAAAACAAGACCCTTGAGTTTATGTTCTTTTTCAATCAAATTCTAATAGGATATACACGTATAAGTGATTTTCATCATCATTGGCATGATGTATTTGCTGGCGCTGTCGTGGGTTCTTTAATCGCGTTTGTAACATTTAAATTTATTCTCAATTGGCGTCGTCAGGACCCACAATTTTTACCGTATGTAGTACGTAATGAAGAAGACGTGCGAAACGGAGACATACCAATAAGGGATGCTGATATTGTTGATCGACACGTTACCTCTTGGGAAACTCATCGCGTTTAAAAAACAATGTTTTATTTTATTTTATTTTCAAATAAAATTAATTCCGCACTAAGAGAAATCTTTTAATGGTTTACAGATTTTTGTTTTGTTTTTAATAAAACATAGATTCGAAGTGCCTGCAACTGAATTAGACATTACTCTTTTTTTATTAGAGCGATAACAACCTCGACAGATTCCTGTGCTACGTCATCAAACGATTCACTAGAAAATATGAATACTTATCCAGTACGTTTACAAGAATATGACGGTCAATCAGCTGAGGCTGGACTGTTTCATTCATCGGATGTTGCAGTACGAAGGTATTTTATTCCTTTTTCTCTAGAAAGGAGGAGAACGGAACAAAAAGAAAAGAGCATACCATTGTAGGAGTAGGAGTGTGTGAATATATTCTACTATTAGTAATAAAAAAAAATGATTCGTGATATAGTAAAACAAGAAGGTTCGACTATAACAATTTCGGAAGATACTCGCAGGTTTTTCCCTATTGTTTTAACGTATATAATAATTTATGTTTTTTTCATGAATTTCAGCCGTCAAAAAATATTACAACCAATTTCATTACTAAAACTAGTCTTCGATGGTCTGTCACTTGCAATCGGTATGATTCATATTTTTGTCATAAATACTTTTTTTGACCTTTTTCTTTTGTAAATTAGTACTTTTAGCATGGCTATTATTAAAATATCTTGTTAAACCAGTTCGACGAGCATTTTTATGTTCGGATTTAAGTTTATATCATGTAGAACCGCAAAAGAAAGTTTTTCCAACTTGGCTTTTATTTCTATGTGCTATTGGAATACCATTGATTATCGTATGTTAGGTCTATTCAATTCTATTCGGTAGATTTTCAGATTTGTTTTCAGATTTTACTATCGGAAGGTGTTCGCTGGTATTATTTATTTCGTAAAAAATCCGCTAAACTAGCTTACGAACTTCAAATTCGCTCAAAAATTTATAGAATCCCTGAATGGGTAGGAAATCTGTATATTATCATTGGTATATAAATTCATAACTTTATCCAGTTTTGAATTAAATATTATTTTTTCTGTAATAGGTGTTTTTATATTTGCTAATTGTGTTACTGCATTTCTGACTAATATTGGCAAAGTCACTGTTGGTCGATTACGACCACATTTTATTCCATCATGTTTTCAAAAATATTCGTATAATGATTTTTGCGTTAACCCAAATGACTGGATTGTTAATTATGTATGCTTAGGAGAATCCAGCAGTATTGTTAAACAAAAAGATGGTGCCTATGATATACGGTATGTGAAAAAATTGAATCATCGCTATGATTGATAGATCAAAGCGAATACAGTGACTAGAATTGATCGATAATCGTAAGATATTGTTCGCTTAAAAGCTCTATTAAAAAATTTAAAATGATTCATCTTTAAGGAATTTATGAGTTGTTCGTTTAAACCGCTGCAGCTATTACAAAGTGTTACTCACGTAAATAAATTTCCAATCTTTTATATAGTTCCTCCGTCTTTTGTGCGAACCTGATATTATAATTGCGCAAAAGTCGACATTATAAAAGATAGTCAATATGATTTTACGTCAATTGTTTGATAGTGCTGATCTTCATAAATGTTGAATGCAACAGAAAAAATGTCGCTTCCGACTTCTTGTGACGTACTTATGGTATCTTTATTTGAAAATCCCCAGCTTCAGATGAAGAGAACATCAATTCACGCTAATCATTTAGAATTTTATTCATCTGTTCTTCTTGGTTTTTTTTGTTGATTTCTAAATTTGTCCTATATATAGTTATTTTTTCATTTATAGTCAATCATTTCCATCTGGTCATGCATCAGCAGCATTTTGCGGTTTAATATTTTTGGCTGTAAGAATCATAAATTGATTTCAAAATATCGAATGGCTGATTTTTATATCTGTAGTTGTACATTCATAAAGTTTGGAAGTATCGTAATTTTGGTCTATTTCCATATGTTATGGAAACACTTTGTTTTGCGTTAGCTGCCTATATCGGTAGATTTCTATTTCATTTTAAGATATTTATTATTTTCCTTTTTTAAAGGTATTACACGTATTACAGACAATCGTCATCATCCTACTGATGTTCTTGGTGGTGCTATTCTAGGAACGTTTGTTGCTATTATTGCAGTAAGATTATTTTACTTTATTAGAATTGATACTTTTACATTGTTATCTCATTTAGTTTCGCTACATGGTTGGTTCATTTAAACGATCGGTCTTATCAGATCTCGGTAGTGAGTCAATAATCGATTAAAGTATTCATGGCAATAATAAATAATATAGACTTTTTATTGTTTCATCTGCTCAATTTTCCATCTACTATCCTACTGCTAAGAATATCACTGTAACTTTTGTTTTTTATTCTCGTCATTCCATACATATATATATTTAGTGATCTTAGAAATGTATATTTTATGTGATAGAGATATTTCTACATTACACTTTTTCTCTTTGAAGAAATTCAAAATAAAACTTTTTATCAAGTCTACCTGAACAAAATACATGAACTGTACATTTATCTTAGATTCTTTAGATAAACTTATCGTCAATGGCTGCATTGCAAAATGAATCGGAAGATTTATTGAAAGAACCAAAAATAGAAAATAATAACGAACCAGAACAGATAGAGAATATTGTTAAAGTAGAAATAATAAATGAAGAAGAAGAACAACAGCAACAACAAATATCTGTAACCAGTGAACTTCTACAAACAGAAATAGTCAAATTAACAGTTGTAAGAAGAAAAACTAATATTCAATAACAAAAATGAACTTCATTTATAATTCTTATTAATATTTAGGAAAGTGAAATGCCTATTGAAGATTTGAGAAAATTGTATACAAGTTCATCTAATATAGCAAATATGCCAACACCAAAACAAGAAGAAACCAGTACGTCAAGTGAAGATTCTACTGATCAAGAAGATGGTAACGGATATCAACGTTTATTAATTGCTGAACATCCAGCTATGAGTAAGTCCAAAAACAAATTTCATCAATAGAAAATTGTTTTTTCTATAATTTTAGATGAAAACGGTGAAGAAGAAGATATGGATGATTCATCATTTTCATTCTATTGGCAAAAAGTAAATAAACATACATTTGAGAGAGTTTATTAAGCTTTTACTTACTAATGTGAGACAAAAAATGGATGTGACATTCACATCTTTTTTATAAGTGTCTCAAATCCTTCCCAGCGGGGACATTCTGACATGTATTCGAAAGATTTCCATACCATTGTCAATATCAATATTGTATATTCGATTAGATGATCCTTTTTGAAGTCAAAATACAATACAGTATGGATCAGGGTGGCCAGATCAAAAGTTGAAAAATCAGAAATTACTCAGAAAATGGCAGTTGTTGGCAAATTAGTACATCTGCTGCTAAAATACGGACATCCGAAGTTCTTCTGCGGTTCTGTCCATTGACTGGAACTTTATTTTCAAAGATATTTCAATAAAACGACAGACAATATAGTGAAATATCGTTTAGCTAATAAGAAAACATCAATAAAAGATACTTAACGCTGAGCTTCGTTCACAAAAACGAGCAAAACTAAATCAAATACATTCTGCGTAGATTAAGAAGTCCAACGAGAAAGAAAAAACGTTAAATCCCATCATCTCGGTATTGATATTCATATTTTGTATCTTTTTGAATTTGCTCTAAGAAGTTTGTTTAAGATAACGTATGCTAATAAAACCTTCTCAAGAATAATTAACATTCATTTTTATTTTAAGTTAAGCACTATCTGGTTTTATATTATCGGATTACGATAATCGGACTATCAATGTTTTATATGACCGAAAATCAATTCGACGCCAGAATTCGAACGAGGAATATAAAAGATGATTAATAGAGAAAAGTTGATGAAGCACTATTGATTTATTATAGTAATGGGTTATAATCGTACCTAATTTCAGTGGCAAAGCAGGATCTGAATATATTCCAACTTCAGAAAAAATCAGAAACATATTCAAAATTCAGAATTTTCCCCTATTTTTCAGAAGATCTGACCACTCTGGTATGGATTCTAGTGTCAGAGAAAAATGATCGATTGTTTTATAATCATGTACTTAGAATCTGTAAGCAGTTAATGATCAATAACTGAGACAAGCAGAGCATATGTTTAGCTTGCGACTATGTTTATCAACTAAAGTAAACTATCGATAAGTAAGTGTCACGACCGATAACAGATAGCATCTGCTGTAACCCTGAAATATCATCTCTATCTCAATGATATCGGAAATCTTCTATTGTTTTATTCGTATCAATGAATATCTTTTCTCATTTTAATCGATATTTTGTATAAAAAAAGATTCGTTTAAAACTAATCGTTCAGTAACGACAATTAAGCGAGCTGTGTTCTTTGAAGAAGATTATAAAACTTCACGAATGTCTTTGTCAACAAATATAGCACTCAGACATTCAATGAAATTTATGGATCATTTATACTATTTCTACTTCATTAGAGCTACAACAATTAGATAGGAAATATTTTATCGAATGCAATTGTAGCAACGACGCGTGAATTTTCTTTGTCTATCCTCGAGACGTTCGATGCATCTCTAATTACTAGTTATTGTCATTCTTAGAATAAACTCTTATACGTTCTTGTAAAAATGTTGTGGTATTTCATTTTCATCGTATATTTCTAATTTTGCAGGCTATTAATATTGGTGACCAATATCAAGCTGTTGTTCCTGATTTACTTCTATATACTGATCAAAATGATGAAGGTTAAACATGAATGATCAATCGACAAAAATGCATTGAAAATTTTCTTTTCAGAATCACCTAATGATCAATTACTTTGGTCTCCACCTACTGATACAAACCAAGATGAGAATTCGACAGCAGCTCTGAAATATTTAAAGTTAGCCTCTAAAGAACGTATGTTATTTTATTTAAATTAAAACATATATATCAATTTCTTTTCTCATATTAATAGATCGAACAGCTGATCAAGAGAATGTACTTGAAGTATTTTTAGCATCAAATTATAATATTGATCAAGCTTTAGAGAAACTTCGAGAGCCAACAACGAATAAAAATTTCTGTATATTTCAATTAGAATCCAAAAGAAAAAATCGTTCATGATTCGAATATTTTTAGTTGCTTCTGCGCCATGGTCGTTAACAGAATGTGATCAATTTGAACAATGTTTTAAAGAACGTGGCAAAGATTTTTCAATGTTTAAGGTATAATATTGTAAAAATATATGAACTTTAAATCGATATCTTGTAGTTTAACCCTTCATAACCGTGTAAATCGGCGTGAAAAGCATTTTGAAATAGCATACAAATTGTTCTAGGACACTGAAAAATATCTTTTAATAGACATGAACTCATAAAGAGATATCGTCGAAAAATCATCAGTAACATTGTTTTAGTGTTTACGAACCATGAAATCTTGAGATCTGCTAGATAAATTATTTATCTGCATAATAGACTTGTTTGACAGCTGAATTGAAAAACCAACGAACGCATAACAACAATGCGAAGCAAAAATAGAGCAGCAGTAGCAAAATAGTAATCATTTTGTTCGGTATGAAAATACTAGACAAGGCAGATGTTTTCCCAAACGTTCGGCTACCCTTTGGAGATAACTATAGTCTATGCGAGTTTTTCACTAAACATATTTTTTATTACAAGTTAGAAGCAGATTTAAAGATCCAAAGGACGTGTTATCGTAAATTTTTTTTCACTTCTTTCAATTGAAAATTAATATTCGTTGTATACGTAAATTTAGATACCCAGTCGTACTACGAATGAACTCATATTTTTCTATTATATTTGGAAAAAATCAGCTCGTCATGATGTATTTGTTCGACAAAATCGAGTTGAAAAACGGCGATTTCATTTACATCCATACGTTACGTAAGTCGTATTTTGTTTTCTTACTAACAAATACAAAATCTGTTGTTTATTTTAGTGATTATTTAGAGAAATTTTTTGTTGAACAAGAACTCCAATTGATTAGTGCATTTGAACAAAATAATTCTTCGTTATCATCATCATTAAATCCACAATCAAGTGGACATGATCAATTAGTATCAAAACGTCGTTTAAGTTCAGATTTATTTCTTAAACCAATGACAACAATCAAACGACCAAAATCATTAATACAACCCAATGATAGTGATCTAATTGAAATCAATGAAAATCAACAAACTGCACTAAGTACAAGTCCTATATCAATAAAAAAACTTCATGATGACGATAAATAAATCCGAGTCAAATCTTTGTTTTTGTTTTTCGTGTATATGTTTTATTGTATGATAGAATTTCTATGCTAAAGAAAAAGAATTGCCGACAAAACACAACTGTCTATGTACACAATTTCAAGTGTTATACCACTGTATGAATCTCTTTTGGTTCTTTATATTTTCATAATCAAGATGATTATTAAGTGATCATTTGTCTGACTTCACTTATATTCAATATGAATTTTATGCATACGATCCACTTTTCTCATTATAACCAATCAAATTGATCTTATCGAAGAGTTACTAGACATGCGACGATGATGATGATTCGAAATTAATTTTGTTATGTTGTGACATTCTTTCATGCCAGACAATATTGATAATTTTTATGTGCGATATGCTCATGCATATAAAGCGGATAAATACTAATTAATTGTTCGATAGAAAAAAAGTCGCGCGTGAGTAAAGAAATAACTGAAGTCAAAATGACTCTCATCGTTGATTGCGATAAGAACAAAAAGAAATTGTTGTAGTAGTAGTAGTAATAGTAGTACTAGTTGAATAGACAATCTAAATAGTGCTAGGCCATCTTACGGCCTATTGAAATTCTCTTTTATATAGTTAAGATTGATCGATATGGAGAGTGCATTGTAATCATATGTGTATATAACATCTAATTAGTGTTGTCTTTTCTTTCTGTTGAATAGAAAAGTTAATTGAATTTTTTAATAACACTTGTCATAGTGAGTATATCTTAGATGATGTACTACTATGCCATTTCGTTTGAATGTTCGAACAGAAGAAGAAGAAAAAAGCAGATGAATGAATTTAACCTTTTTCTTTTGTTCCACTCGCCTCTGAATACAGAAAAAAAAGAACTCGCGATTACCTGATTTGTATTATATGTATGTATATTCTTTTATGCTCAAGTAATAGTTGCTCTGATGAAAGAAATCTCCATCCTTATTTTCTTATCTAACAAATTGGATTCAATTTGCTGCCACACATCCTTTTTTTTGGGCCTACGAGTTTATTTCTTTTTTTATCCTTATCACGCAAGCAATGTGGTAGAATGATGGCCATCTCTTATTAACAGCCTGTCTTCTCTTACTCAAACCTTCATTCATGTCGATCGATGACGATATAGGGAAAAACAAAAGAATAAGAAAACGCTTTTTTCACTTTCGCATGTACTATCAACGGCCTTGTTTAATAATAGATAGTACTGAAGCATATATATATGCCGATTAGTTCTTGCTGTTGTCATTTATGGTTTTATTCTTTTATTCTATGTCATTGTTTTTCGATAGCTTTGCCAATAGAATCCAACTTGCAGTTTTCTTTTTTTTCTCGCCTCCCTCTTTCTCCCTTTGTCTCTATGTCGGACATGGTTAACATATAGACACTCATTCACAGTATTTCTTTTGATCTCTGGAGTGTCATCCAACGGTTTATTTTTTTTCTTGCTTACTTCCTTGGCCGTTTCCGCTTCTTTTCGAATCAACCATAAAAATTGTAGACTTCATGTAACAAAAAAATGATATTTTCATATTCTTTCCGCTCTTTACTTCTCGTCGTTTTCTTTTCCTTCTCGTATACTTCGTCTTCTTATCATTATCTGCGAATAATGATGATGGTGATGATGATTATGACACACATTTTCATATGTGTGTATGATGCATATATATATTTATATAAGTGTCTGTCTGTTCGTCTATTGACATCTTCAATATTCATTCGAGCAGATCCAGTCAAGGAAATCTATTCCTGCAAGGTATGATTTCACACCTGGTTATGAAACGATTAGTCTTTTTCCTTTGAACTTTATTGACGAAATCGTACCAATTAAATGAATAGATAAGAAAAACCTTGTTCATCAGGCGATTTATCTATGAAACTTCCTTCGATTTTTTTTCTCTCTCGAATATCTTTATCAATACTTTTCATTACTCTCGTTTACATTAATTTATTATGCAATAAGATTCTGAATTCATACGAACACATATAGATATTGATATATATTATTGTCTTGTGTTCATAGACGCATTCACAGTGATTGTTGAATACGTTTGTAAAAAAATAAAATAAAAGAGTAGTCATCTATCAAAACGAGATTTTCTTTTGTCATATTTATCATATCTGAGTAGTCAACATAAAAGAATCGATCGGAAATTGATTGCAATTTTTATGGGTGGTCTATGACCGTGACTTGTGAAGATATCTACTTGTAAATGTGTGTGCATTTCGTATCTATTTTAAAATAAGATTATGCTAATGGTGTGCGTGTGTGTGGTCGAAGGAGAAGATCAATACACTTATAATGGTAAGAACAATGTGTAGTATGTGAGTAGGTCATCTTTTAGATTTGTCATATTGTTATTGTTAACACAAGAGACAAATGAGGTGAGCTTAAATTGTTGAAAGTATGTATAAACAAGATCTAGATATGTTGAGTTTAGCAATCGATTCAAATAGTGTTAACTTCGGACGCTTCTATCTATGAATATTAAATGAGTATTAGAAGAAGAAGAAGAAGAAGAAGAAGAAGAGGAAACAAGGAAGTTATTGACTTTATTTTACGTAATAAAAAAAAATTGGACGTGAAATATTGATGAGAATTTTTTGGTTCTTTTTTTCTTTTTAATTCTGTTGAATCATATCACTTCAACGTGAAAAAAAGAAATCGTCTCGTCCTATCGGGACTTTTTCGTACTTATCAATTTTATTTTAATTTCAAATACTTATCCATCCATCTATCTCTCAAGGACAAAAAAGAAACCAACTATATTAAAACAAAACAGAAAAAGAAGAGGTCTTCTATTGTGACACATGTCGCCTAATATACAGTTTATATGTTAATGTGCATCAACATATCACCTTGATTATATTCCCACACATAAAAGTCAACAAGATTGACTCCTTTTTTCACATTATATCACTACGTTAAGGTAGAATATCTTCAATAGCCATATATATATACATCGAAATTTATGTATGCAATATATTGTCAAATAAATCATGGTATGTCGAATATAGATACTAATAAATGTAAGTATATATTTACGTGAAGTAACAGTAGTTGATTTAATGAAATCTACCTTGAATTATATGCGAAATAATGAGAAGACAAAAAAAAAATATTTATTTCATGTGAAAAAATATACTTAACAGACTGAATCGTATTAAGCACAACCTCAACTTTCGTCTACACAAATTAAATACATATCAAGAAAAATAAAAACCTTCCATCCTAATTAAGTATTCAAGTTAGTTAAATTTACTCGTTTTTTTCTTTTCTTGTTTACAAAAAAAACACATAACAGACACGTATAACTATACAACAATAATAATAATAAGCAAACACATATATATTTACACAAACTGTTATCGATTCTTTTAGTTCCATTCGATAACGATAGTCACAGCGACGGTAATGTTGTCGAATAACACTAATGTATATACATAAATATGAGTTGAAGACCTTCGAAGTTCGGCTGAAGAAACACATCTTGCTGTTTTTCTTTATAGTCACTTTTCTATTTGTTACCTTTTAGGCCTAGTCAAACATTACAAACGAGAAGAGAAAATGAATATCAAAAAATTTTCCTTGTATGATTATAATATATGTATGTCATTTTTTTTAAAATTTAGATCACTGAATAAAATAAATATGAATACATCATCAACTGATGCGCCGATAATACCATCAGCATATTTTTATTTTTCAGCAAATTTAATTGATAATAATAATAATAATATTAATACATTGGACAATCAAGCATTATCGTTATTACAATTCAATCATGAATGGATACTTCCATTATTTATACTTTCATTATTTGGTATTTTATTAACAATAATAATATCATTTTTTTATCTTTATTTATCGACTTATCGTTTAAATAATTATTTAAATTTGTCAAATTTATTTCTTTGCTTCAGCGTTTGCTTTATTTATATTGTTGTTGTCATTTTTTTAATACGTGGTAACGAATTATTTTGTGGTTTAAGAGAATTTCTATCACAATTTGCATATGTTCTACTTTATTCGGCATTATTATGTCGTTATATAATGCAATGGTTGTCAACAAGAATACTCTCAAAACGTACAAAACAATTGACTTCTCTATTGATTTATTCATTACTTGTATTTATACAAATACCAATCGGTATACTTTGGTGGTATTTTACCATTCCGCGTGCTTGCCAACAGCGTACAATTGATGAGTATCCTAAATTAAAATTAAATTTTCAAAAACAAATATCATCAATAAAATCATGTTCATTTCAATGTATTGTTGATTATCGTTTCTATGCGACATTTACATATACAATAATAGAATTATTCTTATGCACAATAATAGCAACATGTCTATTTGTATGTCGCCATTGTTATCGAGCTCGAAATGAAAAAGACAAATCCATTCGAACAAACAACAAAACTGCATTATTAGCATTTTTCAATATGTTTGCATTAGTTTTAATCAATATCGCATGGCTAATATGGACACTTATTTATCATTTCGCTCATCCCTACTTTGTATTTCCGTCAGTTGTGATTGGTATGTTTACAATAGGGACTATATGTTTATTCTTTATCTTAATTCCAAAAGTTTATTTTTATTCAAAATGTTCAAAGAATGAATTGAATATGCCTGAGACAGTCATATATACAAATAAATTAGCAGCCATGGACGATATGAATGATGATGATGATGATGCTTTAATTCTTAATGGAAAACTTAGAGATCAAAATAAACCACAAAATAAATCAAATCAAAGTGAATCCTCCTATGAATTAGCTAAGAGTGGAACATTTTTACCGCTTACACGATCGCCGAAAGGACCATTTAAAGTTATCAATACAAATAGAAAGAAATCAATCGAAAAATCTGATACATTAATTCACGAAGAAGATTTTAATATAAAACAAATATCGAAAACTCAAGATGAATCAAGTCCGCATGACAAAACAATATATAAACAAGAACTAAAATCATCTTTGGTACCAATTCATTATCAAGTATATCAATATTTTTTTTGTTTTTAATCGCTATCTAATCTTAAAATTTCCATATTCGTTTTTAGTTAACATCAAGTAGTAAATCCTATGATTTGTTTAATCCAACATTGAAAAGAGAACATAGCCATCAACCAAACTCAAATGTTCGACCGCCTTCATCTTCCATATACCCCTCATCATATACTCCTCCACATTATGACGAAGCAATCATACCGATTCTATGCAATTCACAACGTTCTCAATCATCAACACCTGTAAAAATGCGTGTGCTTGTTAAATCACCGTCATCATCAGTACCAATTCCACGCCGTGTTTATTCTGGTATTGATCGTCGATATATTCGACATCCATATCATTATGTCCTCCCTCCTTCAACAGCACCAACAGCAGCAGCAGCACCACCACCACCACCGTCTATCACTCCTATATTCTATTCACCACAAGCACAACGAGAAAATTTCTTTACTGACCCATATCGAAGAACATTAGCTTATCCGGGTGAAAATTCAGAACAATCCATGCTCTCTTCAACTTATCGTTATCCCTATCCACATCGACGATCTCATATGGATTATCGTTCATTATCTCAACGTTTATGGGATATTGATAGTGGCGATGAAGAAGATGAACTTCATGAAAATCTTCGTAATATTCGTCGTGATTTAACGCCAATGAAAGAACGTTTGAAAGATTTTCGCATAACACAATTTGAACATGATGATCCTACTATATTACATATTGATGATGATGATGATGATGAAGAAGAAAATTTATTCGATAAAAAACTTTTATATATCTAAATATTCGACGTCAGCTTTATTTCTAATTCTTTGTGATATAGTTTGTCATTTTGTATTTCTCAGGTACGAACATAGAATAATTCTATGCTTGATTTATTGTTTTTGTTTTTATAACTTCTTTTGAACAGTGCAATGGTTCTGTGTCGTTGTTGTTTTTATGTGTTTGAATTAGACTATTCTAATTGTCAATGTCCTTTATTTGTTATCTGTAACAGACTAGCAAAAGTATGGATCAAAATATTAATTAAGTTTAATAATGATCTACAATTATTAAATAAGCACTTTTTTGTGTATGAACAACTTCAATTTTGATGATAGAAGATTATCAATTGATTTCTTTTTTAAAGAAATATAAACAATTTGTTTGTAATACTGATACAAAATCAGATTATTTTAAACTATGCAGCTATATATGAAAAACTAGCCTAATCAGAAAAATACATTCATATAATCACTCAATTTTCTCAATTGTGTATCAAGGCTGACAACAAATCAAACGCCCTCAAAAATACTTGCATGTCTGATTGATAGTAGATTAGAATATTTATGAATTGTTGTAGTGCAGTGTGCTAGCTAGAAATATTTTCTTCTCAATTGTGAGTGATGTTTACTGTTGTGGTGGATGTCAGTTGTATTTGTAGACATCCCTGAGAAATCCTTCAAAGACGAAATATTGATATCCATTCATAAGCAAATTATAAATTTAAGTATTCCGTAGCAAACAAATTTTACCTATCAACTTCCAATTACTCGGGTAATCAAAGATCGATTAGCGATAATCAATCATCTGAAATAGAAATCAAGATCGACTTTTATGATAGTAAGGAGGACAACACTCATGTTGTATAGTTTTTAAATGTTCTATATATCATACTAATTTTAGTGGGCGGGACAAAGACTTTTCGATGTTCGACAGCTTGATAGAATATTGATTTTTTCCTTCGAAAGATATACAATTACATGTTCTACTTCAATCAACACATACGATTATTACTGATGCCCTCTAAACTTGAATTAACTAATAAAATTGTGAATATATGACTCGCGTTCACTATTTTTGATTTGATACATTGAAAAGCATCATACAACAAAAAACGTTTCTACATAATTAAAAAAAACCTTAAATCGATAAGCTATGTCGAAATACGCTCTTCATCAAAATTTAGGATCTGCTCCAAGATTTTCAATCGAAAGACAAATGTTTGGTGGCAGTATGCTAATTGTAACTCGTCGCTACTGGAATAGTTTATTACTAGCAAAATTCTAATGATGTTTTTTTCTTGTTAATTTTAAATTAAGCATCATTTTTCTCAGACATAAGTTCGACATCATTTGTATGCTACTAAATTATTCATATAATAAATCAACATTGAAAAGAGTACTTTCAAGGGCACAAATAATAAGTATCACTGAGTATTAAGTTATCATTTTTTGAATTCACAGTAACAGCAATGCAACCCTTGAGAAGATACCATAAGTGCATAGTATAAATTTTACTATTTATTGAAGCCACCTAATATCAGTTTACACTAGGACTGCATGGTCCTTAAATTTAAAACAAATTCAATCAATGTTTACCGATAATATTGGAGGTTTCGGGTTAAGCGATATTGTAACTATTATTCTTTTCCAGAAACTCTATCAATAAGAAAAGGATGATAGGAAAAAAGAATCATGCTTCTTTTTTCTTAGTATAATGTTGGTTTTTCTAAGAAGTGGCTAATCATTTCAATAATATGCATCTTTTTTTAACGCTGACTTCGCAATGATTTATTAATATTTCATCGAAAAGCATTTATCCGCTGATTTCTGTCAATTCTCACACTGTGAAATATATTCCCAGCATGAAGCATCAATTTATTTTGTTTTGGCTAACAGCATGCCGCCGCTTTCTCCTCGTTTTTCTTTGTCTTCTCAAATTTCCATCAATAATAGATATTGAAACGAGATGTCGAACCACTGCAAGTTTACTACCTCCACAAAGGTTTTTCTTTACATCGAGCTAAAAAAGAAAAAAAATGAATTGACTTTGAATCGGCATAATGATCAAAATATTATCTACCCTTCCTGCCCTGCAAGAGACAGTCGTCAGAAGTTATTCTTATGAAACAAGTTAGTTTTGATCATTCAAGCTTCAATCTGACCGAGACATATCATTTAAGACATAACATTTTGTAAAATTAAACGGGGATAACAAGCAGAATAGTCCAATATTTTATGTTGCATTTATTAGTCTACAGAAGTAACACAAAGTTACCAATAGATATGTAGTCCTTTTGTTGATGAGCTATTTTCAAGACTTTCTGGATGATTTTCCTCTTTGATCTAATGATTACTTATGGTTCAAGAAATATTTTATCTAATCTAACATTTTTCATAAGCCTCAAGCAAATTGTATTCAAGTCTACTGAAAAATTTCTTTACCACTTATGATATGCTACAAGACATGTTCTCATAATGGTATGCCATCGTTTTTCTGGTTCAGTTACATCTACATGGCAATTTGTTTTAAATATTATACGACGATATCAATTCATCAAATATGATTGTTAACAAATACGATAAACCTGCTACGAAATATTTAAGAACATGCACTGTTTATATAAATCTTTCTGCAAGAGATTTAGTACATGATTTCTAACGTGAAAATCTCTGTAAATATGTCACGTCTAGTACACATCTCTTACTTTTTATGCTAGATATCGAATGTTAACCTTGACAGCACAACTCTATTCACAAAATTCAGAGGCTATCGAGTCGCAACACTTCAATAGCACTTGCTTCAAACTGTTAATTTTTCCTCAATAAAATGTGTCCGTAAATTATGCTGATTTTTAATTCAGAATAAGTCGTAGAAATGTTTGTTATCTTTAAGATTTTTTTCCCATTTTACAGCTATTTTAAGGCACAGTCCAACAAGTTCTATCTAACTATACAATCTTATGTGTTCCTTACGGTGACTGTGATAATAAATGTGAATTCTCTTTTCGAAAGACAAGAAAAGTAATAAAGGCCTATCGTAGTATTTCAATATTTTGCTTTTATAACTCTATACAAACATCCAATGTCTATAAACAATCACCATTAAATAAATAATAAAAACTCGATTTGTCACATGATGTGAATGTGTTCGATTACATAATGGCGTATCACAACAATAAATACATTCAAGTTTTTCGCTAATTTCATCGGTATAAACACAATCCGAAACGGGTGTATTGATCATTGATCCAGTTTTATCTTTCCATGAACATAGACCTTTTGGTGCACAATCACGACGTAAAAATGTTTCCACGGAACGATAACTAACCACTACTTTTCGACATTCATATTCGCTAATATTATTTCTATCACTAGTATTACAATCGGCTACATACTCCAACGACGACGGTGAACTTTCATTAATATATTTGCATGAACCTGGATGATCAGCTAGACAAAACAAACATATGAGAAAAATACAACTATTAGATATTTACTATTAAGACGAAAAAATTCTATTCGAACTATGTGTTATATTGTAAAACTTACTGTAACCAACAAGCGGTTCTATACAAGTAAAACATGGATGAGGTTTTGTATTATTCGAAGTACGCGGATATTTAGTAGTTGTAACCATTTTAAATTCTAATAGGAATACAAATAAGAGCTTCCACAATGACCAGGTAGAAATCTTGTCGATCACTTGTGTATACTCAATCATCGTTCATTCGCTATGAGTTAAAAGTGAGACTGCTTTCCATCGGAACCTATTTCCTTTTCTGTGTTCTTGTTATGTGTGTTGTTTCTATTCCATTTCCCGAGCCTGTCAAAAGAAGTTTTTTTCTTTCCATATTTCTCTTCTCTTGCTCTTTTTGTTGTTGTTGTTGTTCTTCTTTTATTTTACAACCATGCACTAGTTCATAAATAATAATAACAATAGATTTATTTTGTGAGATAAGGTTTTCGTCCTGAAACCTATTGATCCATTTATATCGATAATGTTTTTGACGTATGGATGTAAAATAGAACCTTACCAAAAAGAAAGTTAGTCTGTTGAACGTTAATGCTATCGTCTATTGGTCTTCATATAATCTATTTTAGAAAAGAAAAACAAGACGTCAAAGAGAAACTATTGTCTACAAATGAAATAGCTTTTACTATCGATCTTTCATCTACTTATAGTCATTATATTTTGTTATGTTCACACAAGAGAATATCGTGCTATAGTTTGTTTTTAATAATGGAAAACTTTCTATAGCCGGTTTTCATATTAAAACTATTAATTTTTTATGATAAAAATAGAAACCTTTACAAACTGGTGATAGGTTTCTATCGACCTAATAATCGATTATTAATGTTCTACAAGACTTATTTCATGGCATGCTTTGTTGGATAGAAAATACTAGTTGCTAGCCAATGCCTTTGTTTTATTGTAAGAAGATAAAAATGAATATAAAAGTAAGTGCTCTTTGGTGCGTTATTCATCATCGCACGAATGAATGGCATGAGTCTCTAGTGATATTTCTATTCTTTAACGATTATTCCATTTTTCTCAGCTAAACGCTCGTTTGAAACACACATTTTTTTTAATATAATACAAAAAAAGTAATGAAGTATATCTAAGATTGTTTATTGTGTGAAAAAATTCGTGAAATCAATCTAGCTAAGAATCTTGAGTGTATTAACGTAGGTATGTGAGGGATTTCGGTCTTTGTTCATCTATATTACATTCGCACGGACAAGATTGATAATTTTCTCTGAGTTTCTTCAAATCTGACAAGTCATCAAACTCATCACAAAATCTGTCTTTTAAAAGGAGGAAAAGTCAAGCGGGTAAGTGCTGGCACTTAGCACCCTGACACCGACTCAGCACCTACTCAGCATTTCAGCACCTGCCCAACACTTTTCGGTGCTAGATGCCAGCACTTACCCACGTCGAAAAAAGCGCGACTTCCGTATTTCAAATTGTTTTGAAGTACGATGCACGTACAATGATATATAACTACAGTACAAGCAAAATTCATGAAGTACGGAGGTCTTGGTTTCGCCCATTGAGGTAATCATTCAGGATTAAGTATGAATTTGTATGTTGTATATTAATTTTAAATAAACGGACTAAACCATTATTAAAAATAATTAGTTTACTTTTCAAGAGATTTTTTACTTTTATAAGATATTGGTTTTACTTATATAGTCAAATACTATCACTTTTTATCATCATTGGTAAAGATGCAAAACAAATTTCAACAGATGGTGTCAACAAAATTATATATACACATATCTTTACTATTTTTACCAATTTACAATATTTTAATTTCGGTTCATGATTGATGTGGCATCAACGATTTTATTAGTTTATTTTGACATACCATCTTCAGATGTTATTTCTTCCAATCTATTACAATTACATATTCGTATTACTCATTTCACTGATTAGTTTTATTTACTTGATGAACACTTTTTTTTATCAACTTCATATTCATACATTTTTAAGCATACGAGTGATATGATTGGCAAACATAACACTGCATGTGGATGATGGCACTATTTGTAAAGTAAACTAGTACCTTCAAAATATTGTATGTATACATATATGTACATTGCGATAGGATTGATTGATTGCGTTCATTTAATTATCTCCATTCTTCTCATTGGTCGCTCACAGCATTACTTTGTTGTGTTTAGATTGATATACAATGGTAAAGAATAATTCTCTAATCTAAGTCAACTTTAACTGAATCTGTAGTGGTTCTAGTTGAACAGTGATAAAGTAAATGATTTAAACTTCTCAGTATGTTCTTTTAATCTTATTGTTCAGACATTATCTTACTCAATTAATTGTAACAATCAATTGATACAACATCTATTATTATGTTTTTTCGTCTTGCTTATTCGTTAATAAATTTTATATCATAAATATTTTACAATAATATATAACACTAATAAATTGGTATCGATCAAAAGAGAGGATGACCGATTATTTGAGTAATTTGCCGGTTGAATTAATTCACAAGATTTTGGACGATGTTCCATCATTCGATATTCTTACATGTATATGTCTCGTAGACAAACGTATTCGTTTGGTATCTCTTAGTTATTCTCGTTTTCAACTCGACTCCAGTTGTTTAAAAAAGAAAAAAGATTTCGATACTTTCTGTACCCGATTATCTTCTAAAATCGTCTCAAATCATTTCAATATCATTTTCGGGTCGAAATGCTGAAACAATACGTAGAAAAATCGATTGTTTTTTCTTGCAATTTACCGTCATCGATAATACGTTTTCTAACTTACGTTCACTTAGTTTGTCTCATATTGATCGTAATATTTGGAAATCAATTAAAAATGATGTCAAATCACTCGTGTCGCTCACATCGCTTTCTATCGATTCGGTCGATATCTTTTTCATCAAAGATAAGAAAAAATTTACTTTACATTTATTGACTGATTTATTATTTATATCGTCGTCACTAAAGTATTTTTCTCTACGAATTATTAACTTATGTGATATTTCTCATTTCAATCTTAGCGGAGATGGAGAACAACCTTCTTCAATTGAACATTTAATTTTAGATAACATACGTATCAATCTTTATCATATATACTCTATCGCACCTGTTTTGCGTACATTGGACACAATAATCGATTCATACAGTTTGAATCATACTAAACATCATTTTCCACCTGAGTTTTTAGCCGAATTATCCATTAAGTTCTTCGGTCACTTTAATCTTTCGACCATGAAACAGATACTACATGAAATGACAAGGCTGGTTCATTTGACTATTGTTGTTTATGACATGTACAATGATATAATAGATGGCTTTGCATGGGAACGAATATTAACTAATATAATCACATTCAAGTTCTTATTTAGTTTTCACGAAATTACTTGGACTCAATAACCAATTGAACTTGAATCATTTAGAACACCGTTTTGGCTCGACAACAAACATTGGTATGTTAAATATGATCGTTGTACTGTTAGCGGATTTTCGTTACTTTATTCAATTCCTTATTTTAACAATACATATCCATGGGTACATATAAAAGGCCCTATCACAACAAAATCAACCGGACCAGATGTACTTTCACTTTCTAATATTAATCATTTAAACGTCAATTGCGAGTCTCCGATAGATACTGAAATTCTATGTCGATTTACAAATCCTCAGCGATTAGAAGTTCACTATACTGAAAAAAGTTTTTATTTATTGATTCACGATATTGTTCCAGATATTGACATATCAAAGATTACTACATTTCTTATCGATTCATGTCGTTCAACGCTGGACGCAGATGTTTTCGTTAGATTATTATCCAGCATGTCTCAACTACGCTCTTTTGGTGCTCCAATTGCTTTTCTTAAATTATGCTTTGTCTATCGCTGGCCGCATATCAGTCGATTAAGAATACTGGATAGCTTCCCATCTGCGGAGGCCACGGAGAAACAATTAACATTAGATGATATCAATGCGTTTTATCACTCATTTTATCATATAGAATATGTTAGTTTTTCTCATGACACTGACTTAAATCTAGCCAAATTTATAAACAATATGCCACCCACAATATTTACTATAGTAATTTATCATCCTATTAACGTAACGGCTGCTACTTCTGGTGGATTTATTACGCGTAATTGGCTTGAGTAAACTTTCTTTATTCATGTAATGAATTCAATGATATAGATATATGGCTCTAGTTTTACATACTATTTTTTCATCTTGGTAAACGTTCTAATATGCTAACTTTTTATGTATAGCCTGTTGTTTTCCGTTTCTTTTAATAATCAATATATGCTAAAATACCCATGTCAAGTTCAACGTTGATCAATAAAATTCTCTGTTTAGGAGAAGCAAATAACAGTAATTTAGTTTTAATATTTATTCAGCGTGATTGTAATCTTTTTCAATCATTTTACAGTGGGTGCTATTCAACGCTCTTGACTCTCGTCTTACCAGATTCTTTTCTGATTCTTGCGATTGAGATGTAGTCTCCTTCATCGGTTAGCAGGCAGCGTTCGGGTTTCCTTGATTTACTTCTATTTCAAGATACAAAAGGAAAACAAAAACAATTTTAAAAGTAGAAAATTTTGTATGGCAAGATTCAAAAACTAAAGAAAAATATGCAAAAAATTGAAAGCCAATTACCACAAGGGAAAAGCAAATTAGCCATAGCATTGTTGTGAAGGTAAGGGCTTTATTGATGAGAAAACTTTTCTTATACAAGTAAAGAAGATAGGCATGAAAAAAGAGATTGATTCGTAATTTGCCATCAATTTGACTCAGAAATTCGCTGATAATTTACTTGTCTGATTTTAAAATGTTTACCTAGGTCGGTGAGTACGGATCGTTTTCGACAGAAAAACATCGAAAATCTCTAGATTATGAATGCAGTATTACAGCTGGAAACTTTTTCCGTTAGATTCTGACCGAAGTTTTGTGCTTTCCAACAGGAAACGACCGGGAAATCATCGGAAAAAATTTCCGGTCGGCATACTGCTTCCATAATCCAGCGATTCTCCGTGTTTTCCTGTGAGATATGGTGATTTTTCTGCCGATCCCTGTAGTATCTGCTCTCCAAAACCATTGGCCTATGTATTTATCCATTGGATCGACTAGGCTACTTGTCAGATATCGTCTTATACGAATGAATATGTATAATTTTCAACAAGTTGATTATGCATTAGCTAAAGAAACAACTGAAGTTTATCAATAAATGTTTAAAACTGAATTTGATATTGTTTAATGAAAGATTGAAAACATTAATTTCTCGTCAAATATGTTGTAAAAAATCATCCTTAATTCATCTTGATGTTAGAAATGAGGAGACAGGACAAAATTGCCAAGTAAACATACTATATATAAATAACTTTTTATTGATGGAAATTTCAAGATATAAATAAGACTCAAACAAAATGTAGACGCAAAAATATTGTCAATCCAATAACAACAAGATTGAAAACATGGTATTAGCGAATCACAAAGTACAGTTAGTGTATTCAACCAGAAAAATGCTTAAAAGCATTTTGCATGAAAAAATGAACGACTATGTTCATAATATTCATTTTTGGAGATCCAGAAATCTTTTAAATTTGGTGATGTGGATAACATCGCTGCTCCTAACCACGGCAAGTACTGACGCTTTTCAGGAGCACCATCAGATATATGTATTTGATTGATTGTTAATGCTTGCAGTTCTTCTTGAAGACGATCTCGCAATCCTTGAATATTTGTTATTCCTAAAACAAAAATAAATACGAAGAATTCATGTAGCAATACTTACCACCAGCCAAGATAATATTATTGCATAACTCTTGTTGAGTGCATATATCGCATTTCACAATCGAATCGGTCAATATTTGATGAATACCTATATCATTTAAATAGAAAATCAGAGTAGAAAAAGGTTTTATACTCACCTCGATTTCGTCCGATATCTTCCGGATCAAATAAGATCTCAGAACATTTGTCTGCTTCGTCGCCTATCGAATACGATGTAAAATTAGGAAAATTATATTTTTCACGAGACAATTCTGATTGAAGAGCGTCTGTTTTATTAATTTCCAACCCAATCGAACATGAAAGTTCTTTTATTACACGAGCATTTTCACGTTCAGTTGTAGATTCAAATGAATAACCATGTTTATTGAGCAATTTAATAAAATGATCAGTTAAATCTTTACCAGCAAAATCTAGATGTCAAATTGCATGAGTCATCGCACATCCTATGAATGCATAAAGATTGAATGAGTATAAAAGTGAATGAAATCTATTAACCGCTAGCGACTGGTACCGTATAGGTAGCTTCATGTCAACAGATCAATACAATACCAGTATCAACATTCTTAGTTTCCAAAACTAATGCTGCTTGGTTGCGTAAACATATACCTAAACGAATGAAAATTGTTTTCATTCTAATTCATTTTTTCAGTCAATCTTATATGGTACATCGAATTTTTCGAAGAAAACTTCAACCATTTTCTCCCTTGTTATTTTTGGGTTTTTCGGAGGTTCACATACAATAACGGGATACTTCTTTTGTTCAATTTTCAATTGATTGTACAAAATAAATTCCGAAATTTCTTCCATTTCATCAAAATTTTCAATAATACCACGTTTAATAGGATGATGAATGTTCAGCACTAAAAAGTACAAATTAATTCTACAATTTTTTAAAGGTAAGTTTACTCGGGTTATTGAGAGCCGTGTCTCCAACATATTTTTTTCTTGAAAGTTCGGTTATATTCCGAAGGACTCTAACGATTGGCGAACTAGAATATACTGGCAATGAGTATTTCGAGATAAAAAGATTTTAATTTTAATGTGCCATGATATATACTGAAATAGGACAAATAGCAAGTGTCCTAAATTTGACTCACGTCCTAATCACAAACTGTGAGACATATCATCAAGGGACCGCTCTTTCTTCACCCGAAATTTTCACTTTTCATTTTAAACTTCGAGAATACTCCTTTGAATATAGAATAAAAATATCAAGCTTAGGGATGGCACTTTAACTTTTGTTTATCAGTTAAAGTTAAAGTAAAACACTTGAAGACTTTAGCTTTAAAAAACCAAAGTTAAAGTGACAAATAATTTTTAGCACCACCTGATCAGTTCTCTGTTGGTTTAAATGCAAATTTAAACTTTAAAATTAAAGTGAAAGTACCTTAATTAACGTTTAAAGTGTTAAAATATTTTTACTTCACACTTTAACACTTTTTTAAAGTGTTTTAAAGTTAAAGTGCCACCCCTAATCAAGCTTCTATCTAACGTTTCAAAGAGTTAAACACCAAGGCAGGTCGTTGAGGACATTACATTTTTGTAAAACACTTGTATTCCTTGTGTTAATTAGCTATTTTGAAGGATTTCTTGATAATTTCTTTCTTTCATCTAATGATTGATTATGGTTTAAGAAACAGTTAATCTAATATAACATTTTTCATAAACATCAGGTAAACTGTATTTATGTCTACTACAAAGTTCTCCACAAATTATGATATGGTTCAAAACATGCTCTTATCATGGCATGTCATAATTTACCGCGTTCAGTTATATCTGAATGTCAACTTTTTTTTAAATATTATAAGACGATATCAATTCATCATATATGATCGTTTACGAATACGATAAACCTGTTGAGGCAGAAATTAGGAACACTGGTTATTTAAGCGAATCTTCCTACAGAAAATTTAGTATAGGATTCTATCATGAAAATCTTTACAAATCGGAAGAAATATATCATATCTTGTGAAAACCTCTCGAACAAAAAGACTAAAATAAACGTACGGTAATTGTATTGTTCTGAAGATACAGATTACACAAACGCATGACAGATACAGTAGATGAAAGCCTATGTGATTTCGTGAAAAAAAACATTTTTTCGAAGGATTCGATCAGAATTGATCATTGTTACTTTGAAAATATACTTCATAGTGATTTACAAAAGATGGTCTCATTAATTGAATGATGCTCTTACTTTTTATGCTAGATATCGCATGTTAAACATGACAGGTCATCTCTATTCACAACATTCAGAGGCTATCGAGTCGCAACACTTCAATAGCACTTGCTTCAAACTATTAATTTTTCCTCAATAAAATGTGTCCGTAAATTATGCTGATTTTTAATTCAGAATAAGTCGTAGAAATTTTTGTTACCTTTAAGATTTTTTCCCCATTTTACAGCTATTTTAAGGCACAGTCCATCAAGTTCTATCTAACTATATAATCTAATATGTTCTTACTGTGACTGTGATAATAAATGTCAATATTAACATAGTTTATTAATAGCTATAATAGCATTATGCAAATAACCTTGCCTCTTTAGAATGAGATGTAACGTTGACACCTATTTTCCAGAAAGGAATGACTCGTTCTTCGAAATGAGCCTTAGTTAAAATAAAAATCCTTTCAGCGACTCCATAGAAAAGAATCCAAGCTATTTCAAGCATGACGCAGTTTTTACTTACTTCCAAATTATCTTTCCGAAAGACAAGAAAAGTAATAAAGACCTATTGTAATATTTCCATCTTTTTTTATTATGACTCTACAAAAACATCCAATGTCTATAAACAATCACCATTAAATAAATAATAAAAACTCGATTTGTCACATGATGTGAATGTGTTCGATTACATAATGGCGTATCACAACAATAAATACATTCAAGTTTTTCGCTAATTTCATCGGTATAAACACAATCCGAAACGGGTGTATTGATCATTGATCCAGTTTTATCTTTCCATGAACATAGACCTTTCGGTGCACAATCACGACGTAAAAATGTTTCCACGGAACGATAACTAACCACTACTTTTCGACATTCATATTCGCTAATATTATTTCTATCACTAGTATTACAATCGGCTACATACTCCAACGACGACGGTGAACTTTCATTAATATATTTGCATGAACCTGGATGATCAGCTAGACAAAACAAACATATGAGAAAAATACAACTATTAGATATTTACTATTAAGACGAAAAAATTCTATTCGAACTATGTGTTATATTGTAAAACTTACTGTAACCAACAAGCGGTTCTATACAAGTAAAACATGGATGAGGTTTTGTATTATTCGAAGTACGCGGATATTTAGTAGTTGTAACCATTTTAAATTCTAATAGGAATACAAATAAGAGCTTCCACAATGACCAGGTAGAAATCTTGTCGATCACTTGTGTATACTCAATCATCGTTCATTCGCTATGAGTTAAAAGTGAGACTGCTTTCCATCGGAACCTATTTCCTTTTCTGTGTTCTTGTTATGTGTGTTGTTTCTATTCCATTTCCCGAGCCTGTCAAAAGAAGTTTTTTTCTTTCCATATTTCTCTTCTCTTGCTCTTTTTGTTGTTGTTGTTGTTCTTCTTTTATTTTACAACCATGCACTAGTTCATAAATAATAATAAAAATAGATTTATTTTGTGAGATAAGGTTTTCGTCCTGAAACCTATTGATCCATTTATATCGATAACGTTTTTGACGTATGGATGTAAAATAGAACCTTACCAAAAAGAAAGTTAGTCTGTTGAAAGTTAATGCTATCGTCTATTGGTCTTCATATAATCTATTTTAGAAAAGAAAAACAAGACGTCAAAGAGAAACTATTGTCTACAAATGAAATAGCTTTTACTATCGATCTTTCATCTACTTATAGTCATTATATTTTGTTATGTTCACACAAGAGAATATCGTGCTATAGTTTGTTGTATAGTTTGTTTTTAATAATGGAAAACTTTCTATAGCCGGTTTTCATATTAAAACTATTAATTTTTTATGATAAAAATAGAAACCTTTACAAACTGGTGATAGGTTTCTATCGACCTAATAATCGATTATTAATGTTCTACAAGACTTATTTCATGGCATGCTTTGTTGTATAGAAAATACTAGTTTCTAGCCAATATCTGGTTTATTGTAAGACGATAAAAATGAATATAAAAATAAGTGCTCGTTGGTGCGTTATTCATCATAGCACGAATGAATGGCATGAGTCTCTGGTAATATTTCTATTCTTTAACGATTATTCCGTTTTTCTCAGCTCTTCGCTCGTATGAAACATAAAATTTTTTATATAATACAAAAAAAGTAATGAAGTATTTTATTGTGTGAAAAAAGTTGTGAAATTAATTTAGCTAAGAATCTTTCAATTGGATTATAAAAAGACAGTTTGATTGTCTGTGTAGTTACTTCAATACACAAAGAAGGAGATAATAGCGTTTGACCTTGTCACAAGAAGCATGTGCTTCATTTCAAATTTGTTTGTAGAATTTATTATTGAAATGAAAGTTTTACATACGAAGATTTTGGATGATCCAGCTATACCTAAACAAATTAGTAAACGATGGTTGATCATCTAATTGTAAATAATTGATGATCGCGTAGATCTAAGAATTTAGATGTATAGTGTGTTGTTATTCTTCATGATCAGTAAATGAACATATCCCTACTTTGCAGTGAATTATGAACGCTCTATTGTTTTAATTAATTGGAAAGATTTCATGACAATGCATAATTGAAAAAGCTTTCTATAATAATTATAATAGCACACGCTATTGTCTTCAAAACAAACCGTGAGCAATATTGTATTAGATAACATAAAATCCATTGTTTTTGGAAAGGATTTCAAATGGTCATGGTCACGTTAGATTAATCGAGTATTAATCTCAAAGTAGTTGTAATTTGTCGATAAACAAGTGCTGTAATCATGCATTTAGTTGTCTAAAATAGGTAGATTTCACAGTCCACACAAATATTAGACTATGAGCAAATCAAACTAGAACAAACTATTTGATTGAATTGTATTCCACATCTCATCTATCCTTTCAATCGAAATTATGTTCATGTCTTGTATTGAGACTAATTATCAATTATGTCCGATATCATTTGTGCAAGTCTAAATGAACATTTTTATCAAATTTAACAAATCATAACGACATCTATGATTCACTGATTCCAATTAGCTTCGTATTCTGAACCAACAAAGCAGACAAGTCATTCATTTCTTTGTCTGTTCATACTTCGCACATCGTGGTTAATTTAGATCTTAAGTATTTTCTCAAAAGTTCTGCTACTTTGTCTGTGGAACTAACATGAAGTACTATTGAAAATGATCATCTTAAACTATCAACATCAATAGAATCTATTCCAGTTGCTTTTGAATCACAATTAGTAGAAGCTGATTAGATTAGTATTATTTAGTTACAGTACAAGAAATTCTAAGTAAATTATTTTATTTTATTTTGTTTAACTTTAATATATTTTATTTTATTTTTAAATTAATAAAGATGCAAAACATATATTTGCCCGATATGATTGTCAGTTCTAATCCAGATTCACTGTACTTAAACCAACACATGGTTAGTTTTCATTATTTTAGAAAATTTATTCAATAGTATATGCCGAAATCATCATATAGATAAGAACGAGAACGAAGAATAAACTAGAGAAGATAATCGTTCTTATGTAATTTTAATTGAATTTTTTTATTTAGTATCCGTGAGTTATTTGCTCTCGAAATCGTTGATATTCAAGTAGGAGAGCAAAATAAATGCCGTTGATGCACACTACTGTTTACTCTTTATTTTAATCATAATTTGAGAGATGCTTGACTTATGAAACGACATTTCCAAATGTTCAATCGCCTCAGACTATTGCTACTTGATCAGGGATGATGACTCAATAAATCTTTTATGGGCGTTTTCACTTATGAACATAGAATCTCTTAGATTTTGAATGGAAAATTTGGTTAACAATTAGTTCTTACAGTCAATAATAACTATAACTACTCATACTTAAAACCAGAACGAAACTATCTGAACTTTGAAAGAGGCATTTGTTGACATGGATAACTATGGGCAGTTTCGAGTAATTGTAAGGCTAACTCTCTGAATAATATTTCATCGTACTAGTTTTTTAGCAATCCTATGTCATTCGGACAAAGTCGAGAAAAATGCATATAACTTCACCTCATTCTTGATATTCAAAAATTTATCATTTTCTCATAAAATTTGATTCAATTGTTGTTTTCCGTATTTATTTTATTATTTTAAGAAAATCTAGTGAGTGATCTATTTTTTCCGTTCTAGATGTGTGATATATTTAAAATTAAACTTCAACAGACTACACATGCACTTGGCGTATTAGCCTATAATCAAAGATTGCTTATTGACAATACAAACGAAGATGGTCTGTACTGACGTCTTTTCATTTTCTGCTAAAAAAAACCTCAATAAATCATTTAGATTTATTTGCTTTATTAAAACGATATGATGAACAAAGACAAATTGTAAAACAACTAGAAACACAATTGAAAAGCGCTACATTAAAAACAAAATCACAGAGGTAAAGTGTTTTTTTTGTGAAACTAACGTAGAAAAAAAACATTCTGCTGTTGTTTAGTCAACAAATTCAAGATCAGCGACAACGTCGTCTGACTGCTGCAAATAGAGCAGCTAGATTGGTAAGTTAAAATTAATCTATGAAATTTCGCATGGATCAATTGTTCGTTTTTTCCGTACTGATTTGCACGGTAAGCATTAGTATGTTAGTACGGAGAGAGATCTCAGGAATGACAAATTGAAAGATTAGTAAACTATGAGAAACATGTGATCGTTCAAAAAAGTACATACAAGTCAAACTATACTTCTATGTTGACCTATATTTGAATTCTTTTAACAAAACATGAAAATTATAAATGCTAATTGTTCCATATTTAAATTTTAGCATAAAAGTCTTCAACAAATCTATGATATAATAAATTATCGCGGTCATCACACGTCACCTATAGATCAATTGCATTATATTAAAAAAATATGTGAAGATAGAATAAGGTTTGTTATCATTTAAGATGGTTTCTTTTATAAATAAGAAAGCAAATTTTATTATAGAGATGAAATGTCTTCGGAAGATGACGATGAAGATGAACTTGATAGTCGTAATTGTACAATTGATGAGGATCAAAATGAAAGTATTATAATGCATCCTCGTGTTGTTCTACCTCAATCATCAACTAAAAAACGTCTGTTAAATCATGATGACAATAGTTTAGAAAAAATGATGTCACCACCCAAACGTCTTCGCTATGAAGATTCACATCAAATAGTAAAAAGATCATTGTGTTTTCTTATTCATTTCTATCTATATCATCAAAATAGAATAATCCTTCCTCACAACGTATTATTGCTCAAACAACATTTGAATGTTATACATCAGATAATATGACTCGACCATTTACTGTTTCAACGGATATTAAAATGTTGGATAATTCATGTAATGAACAGCGAAGTTGTTTAACAATTAGTAAGATTGCATTTGGAAAAAAAAATAAACAATAAGGCCGTGTTTTTTCTTTCTAGGTAGCGATAATACATTATCGTCATCAACCATTAACAGTTCAAAAACAGCCTCATCATCATCAATCGAACAAACTTTACCAATGTCTTCAACGAAACTATCAACTTTAGCACATCGTTTTATATCAAGAAAAGTTTTCAAACCAGAAACTTGTTTTGTGGTAAATTTATTGAATCTTTTTTATTATTATACATCGTCTTTCTCTTTATTAGTGTCTTAAACGTATCAATTTTGGTTCGGTATCATATCGTTGTTCATATTGTTCTCAATCAAGTCACGTTAATTGTAAAGAAAATGCAGGTTCAAATTGTAAAACATTGTCGAATAATGCAATGTTGCCACCCTATTCGCCTAAAACTCCAACAGTTCCAACTTTGAATAGTACTCATCGACAACGAATGGTAAGTTCGGAACCTCGAAAAACAACAACAACATATGCATCGACGATTCAACGACGTTTACCATTCGAACGCATGATGTCACATAAAAATAATAATGGAAATCCTAGCAAATATTTTTCTCCTATTTAACTATTCAAATCAAAAGAAAAACATTTCTTAACTCTTCATGCGCGCACAATCTGTTTATTTTTGATTGAGTAATGTTCATTTTCTTTCTTGTTAAATATATATATATGTCTTACATGATTCGTGCGTTGTAGAGATAAATTGATGAGTGAACTTTTTTTGTAAAATATGTTTAATGGTATATATAAACTGCCAGATATTTGGTTAATAAATAATGTTCTAACATTATTAAGATTTAACAAAACAATTATGTTTTAGAAGTCTCAAAATATGTTTACAGATAATTGTCTGCTTGTTCGTGATAGCTAATAAATTAACAGTTAGATATGTTTTCGAAACAAATATTAATTTCAAAAAGTGAATGAAATGAAATCTTGTATCAAGCAGTGTAGTAGCTATGAGAATTTTGCCGCTCTCTCTGTTCATTTTCAGATGATAGCTGAAGATAGGGCCTTCGTCTGCGTCAACACTCCTTGCCTACGATTATGAATTTGAAGTGACAGAGCATATTATTAGTTATTCAAAAGTGCTTTTGCCGCTAACTATGATGAAAGTCACTAAAACAACTTTTCCGAAGTAATCCTACGTTGATATGCATGTTTTTGATTTTCAGTAAACTAATTTATTCAGTTCATTCTTCAACTTAAATGATATGATGCAAAGTACGTTTTCTAATATTTGTACGCATGTAAACCCTCGATTATTTTTGACTGGATTCAAATGAAAAATCTGTTCCTTATGTAAGACTGTGTCTACAGAATGTGAATTTATATACGCGTGTAGGTGAAGAGTAGATTTCAACACACACACACACCTTCAATGCAAGTATTAGTGAATTGAACTCCAATGAATGTTAATGATGGAGATAGAATGTCCAAGATATTTTTACAAAAAAATGATTATCGATTGCTGTTAGGTTACCGACAGTGACAATGTAAATTGGAGATTTTATGATAAAACTATTAGTTAGTTTGAAGCAGATAGAATTGTCTGATCGGTTGTAATATTTATCGAGTAAATCTCATTCACTTATCGAAAACAAGAAATATATGTTGTGAACTAAATCGGCATTATCTACAACAATATTTCAAATTTGTCCTTGATTATTTGGTCATTTCTAATAAAATAATTATTATTTTACAAAATTCGCCGATCTTCAGTTAGAAGAAATTTCATGATGAGACACAAAAAACAATCGAGTTCGACAAAAGTCTGCGAGAAAACAGAATAGAGAATCGGAAGTTTACTCGTCATGTGATTTTATTATATTAATCTAGCTAGAATGTTGTATCGTAAAGATACAAGTTTTTCATCACAACACTGATAAAAAGTATTTGCTTCTTTTTTTCCTTTATATTTAAATAACATTCAAAGATTAGCAATAAGCAAAAGAAAACTACTGTTCTACAGTTGTATAACGACCTGAAAAGAAATAAAACAGAAAAGAATATTAGATCATTTCTTTTGAAACTCGATGATATTTTCACGTGTTTGATAACATTGCGACGGCAAGACAAAAGAAAGTTGAGAGTGAGAGACAGACAGAGAGAAATAAATTGCACTAAATTCTCAACAATAACAATAAATGCAAAGAATTAAATCGATGGAATGTATATACACATATTTGTTTGTACAGAAAGCACCACCTAGAACTTAGATAAGAAACATAAATGGATATTGCACAATAATGAAAACAAAAATAGATGTAAAGGAAAAAAAGAGAATGGAACTATAAACTTTGAAAATAGACTTAGATTTTACATATATTGCTATAGATGTGTCGTGGAATGAGGTGACGATGTCGTTGTTTCAAGTGATATGTACAAAGATTCGTATTGTTTATCATCAAAATTTTCAATAAATAAATCAGCATAATCAGGTTTTTTAGGATTTGTTTGACCACAAGGATAACGAAGAACATCCTTAGAATTCGAACGTATTGGAGTATTCTAAATTTATAAAGTAAACTTTTTTTTTTCTTTTCGTCCATTCAAATATTCTTAAACATACACTATATTTTTCAATAAGCTCATTCAATTGTAAAAATAATTCCTGTTTAGCACCACCTAAAAATCTATAGGTATGCTGTTTAGCTGATGAAACAACTTCAATAAGTAAATGTCGGCAATGATCCGATGCACGATAAGATAATGCATAACCGAAAATTTTTTCATTTATACGTATTAAATAGGTTCCAATTGGTTTTGCGCGTAGTAGGTCTTCGGCATAACATCGACTTATAATTCCTAGAAGAAGAAAGCATTAAAACAATACGGAATAAAACAATATTTACCATGAAACCACGGATAGATTTCTCCACGTGAAGAACGAAATGTAGCATAGGGAATTTCACTTGTACAAAACCATTGACGAATATCTTCACGTGTTAATGGTAATATAGGTTTACTAGATTAAACAAAAAAAAAACAAGATATTGCCAAGTTACGACTGAATAATAGACTAAAATAAAGAGTCTCTATAAGTTATACAACATGAAATTTATCTCCAACAATAATGGCATTTTTTCAAGGAAACTTTAACATTTTTTTAAAGAAAGTATTTCGACAACGTAGAATAACAGCAAAAAAAGGTCAGAACTCAAATGCCAGCCTCAAAAGATTTTCTAACTTATTATTTTTCTAGGCAATTCAAACAGATTAATTCATTTTATTGGACGTTACAGTAGTCAACTAATGACTAATCTTGTCTGTTCTTCTTCTGTTAGATGACACATGCTGAATTGCGTATCAACTATCAAGTTCTAATTCTATGTTAAAATTGAGAATTTAGATTTTTTTGTTCTTACGATCGATGGCGTTCGATTATAGCTTCTGAGCATTGTTCTTGTTCAATTGGTGATTGTTGTTTTGACTCATTAGCTGACGTGTGTTTATCAGTCAATTGAATATGAATTTTATTTTCATTTTTAGTTGCTTGATTAGCTTTATTTGATGAATTTAATGGTGACGGTTGAAAAAGTATTGTCGTATGATTATCTGTGTCGAAACACACGTTTAATTGTGATGAATTTCGGCGAAAACTATCTCGTGCACGTCTAGCTATTTCGCGTCTTTCTTGATCAGCTTTTTTTGCACGTGCTGCAAGTTCACGATAAAATATTTCATCAACTGTCTCATTTTGAGGAGTTTCTATAGCATAATACGACTTCTGTTGTTGTTGTTGCTGTTGTTGTTGTAAAACTTCAATTTCCTTATTCTGAAAAAAATCAAAACAAAAGAAACTGATTAAAATTTTTTGTTGGTCTTAGACAATAATAAAACTATACCAAAACAAGTTGTCGTGTTTCTGATTCTAAACATTCAAACATGCGACGTGCTTCTTGTATATTATTTGATATTTCTTCAATTTGTTTTCGTCTATGAAAACAGAAAGAAAAGATTTATTAAATTATAATACATAGAAAATAATATTATTTTGTTTGTCTTTATGTTGTAGCATTCGAACAAAAAGTAAGAGTAAAGCTGATAGCTCATATTGAATTTCAATAGAATAAACTTACATAAAATAAACTGTTGTTCGTTTTATTTTGTCTAGAAAGACGTCGAATCTAGCATAGGGGATAAAATAAACTAAGACTTTTTACTATTCTATTCTTCTTTTAAACAATAACAATCAAATGTTAATCTATTGTACTACTTACTCATCTCGATGTACTGTATAGTAAGTTCCAGATTTAGGTGGAACTGGATAATTAACACCAGCAAAAGCTCTACAAAATTGAAATATATTGGTTATAGAAATTCAAATGAAATATTCTAATTCACAGAAAGAACTAACCTTAATTGATTTTGATGATCGATTGCAATACTTCCAGAATGAATTCTATGGAAACAAGATAAAAAAATTGAACTGATTACTAAAGTAAGATATAAATAGATCTACCTTGAATTTAGTTGTTCATCCATATTTTTCGTAGATATTTCTGATTCTTCCATAACCCAACAACATTCGTTTCCATCAGCATCAATTTGAAATGTAACCTGCTTCGTTTTCTTCTTTGTATTTACTAAAACAAAGAAAATTTTCGATCATGAATTAATTACAGCAGACAATTTTCTACTTGGTCTTATTTTTCGTGCACTCGCTGGGTCTTGTTCTTCGTCTCGTGCATAATATCTTCGAACTTGTTCTTCACGCATCTTACAGAAAAGTAATTGTTTTTGATCTTCGGGTAAACCATCAAGTAATTCTCGTGGGACATATAGATCATGTAATATCTGAGCAAGCATTTCATCCTCTGAAATAGGACAGAATTTTAAAAAAAATTGAAACACTACTTATTACTAATAGCAAGGATTTTATTTATTTTTCTATGTCTACAACAATCGAAACGACACTCCCTCGATCGCGCTTACAACGAAACTAACCAAAAATTCGATTGGTTGGTCGGTCAGCCATCGCAGTTGTATAAAAGTACTCTCACTATTCACATAAAAAACTTATTGGTCTAATCATTTTGAACGAAAATTATACTATGTTACGCAGGCTCATTTCCAATAAAGAATATCAAACAGTGATGATAACGTATAATACGCTTGCACTTTTTCATCGATACATATAGAGTATACATACTATCACGTCAACCATAGAGAATGTATCTATGTTTGTAGAACTATTCCTATTAGCGGAATTCTCTGCACTTTTATTTCTTCTTCTTCTAGATAATAGTATATCTTTAAAATTCTTTGTTAGTTCTTACTAATTTTACTTTTAAAAATATTCAACATGGATAATGATATATCAATAGAAAGTAATTCTGAAAATCTGATTTCTGATGAAGCTGGTGATCAACAAATATTAAAACATTGTACATCCAAAGTGCCGATAATACTCAATATTCGTTATAAAACTCAAACATTTCCTATTGAATGTGATTTATATGACACATTGAAAGATCTCAAAGAAAAAATCGATAAATTAACTGATGTCGATCCACAAGTACAGAAATTAGTTAATAAATCAATCACAAGTGTTAAACATGACGATGCGACAACAACATTAAAAGATTTGAATATAACTGATGGGCAAACCTTATTATTAGTTGGTGCAACGAGATCTGACATTTTATCAACTACTCGTGGCGCTGTTAACTCTACTGATCATAAAGAATCAACAGATGATCAAGTATCAACACATAAAAAAGAACCATTATGTAAACAGACAAAACATGAAAAAGTATTAAAAGCAGGTTAGGAAATAAATAAAATCGATAATAGATAAAAGCTATAGATATGATTCTTTCTTTAAGGTAAACCCGATAATGCTCAAATAGGTATTCGTAATAAAAATGATCCATTGCCTCAGTCTATTGATGGTTTACTTATGTCAATGTTAAATCAGTCAGCTAAAAAAGCACGATTAACATTTAAACTTGAACTTGATGAATTATGGATTAATACGGGTAAGAATAGAAGATATGTGCTTGCGAACAATTTTTTTAATGTTTTGCTTTTTTTTCCTCATTAGCGGAAACAACAAAAAAAATCCCAATGACACATATACGTAATGTTGTTGATGAACCAATTGAAGGTCATGATGGTTATTCAATTGTTGGATTTCAAACGGGTACTACGTAAGTTGATTTTCTGTTTACTAATTATTGAAAAAACGTTTTGAATAATTTTTATTTTCTAAAGAGAAAATTCAATCATTTGGATCTATTGGTGTCCATCACAATTTGTTAAATCAATTCGTCGAGAAATTCTTTCAGATCACTAAATCAAAATTTATTCTTATTGTTTTCTCATTTCAAACAAGCAAATTGACGAACCAATCATCTATCGACTGCTGTTGTTCTTATGGTTACAGTTTCTGTCTTCTTTTCTTTTTTTTTATATATATCTCATTAAATGTTGACTTCAAGTCTTTAAACATGACTAAAAATAAATAAACACAAAATCCCTGTTGCAGAAATATAAAATGGACACACGTTAATATCCTTGTTAGTTCACTTGATATTGTCAAAACAACACGTATTTAACTCAGAGGTATACTGGATATATCACTATAGGTTACAATGTATAGATTAGTTCAATGCAAAAGCCTTTCAGCATTTTGTAAAGATTTAGAAACGACCATGTGAACGAGACTATTATTTTCACGTAACACAGAATGATTATACTATTTAGTTTGTCGGTTTATGTATCTAATTTACTTCAGCATGCATTAGTGATAGAAAAAACCAATTCATTTATTTTCATCAGTTACTGTTAGTACAGAATCAAATATACCTATTGCACTTACATACATGGGCTATTCGTACATGCGTGACAACACAAACAGATCATGAAGATAAAAGGAATTGATTTCATGCAGCGAAAAAATTTATAAACCCTAATGAATTGTTGCATTCAATGGTAATGTTGTGTCGTCAATGTGGGTTTCAGTAAAATAATTGTATGCTCTACTGAATTTATAGAACCAGTTCGATTCTTAATTTTGTCAGTGCTAAGGAGAGAACTATAATTGATTTTTCAGAATGTCTTATCAGTAAAGTTCTTGAAATGATAAGTCGTTTTTGAATCAAGACAATTTATTTTATCGCAATCATAATGAGCTATGAATATCTCGGGAAAAATTTATTTATTCATATTGTTATTGTGCCGAGAAAGTTTTCCATCGGTTTAGAGCTGTACATTCCAATAGGAATGTTGGGCAGCGGGTGTGGGTTTGCAAAGTTTTTCTGATGAACAAGCCATGATATTGTGGTAAAAAACTGCAACAAGTTCACAGTGAAAAGTTAAGGACAGGAAGTCTTAAGAATATGTTTAAAGTTAATTGAGATCTCTATAAAGAAGATAGAGTCCGAGCTCAAAAGTAATTCATTATTATAAGACCTTTCCTTTTTCGTGAGCTCTTGAATTTGATTTTGTCAATATAGATTTATGGTGGTAGTCAATTCCCACTCTATGGATATTGAAACAAGAAATGGTGTGAATGATTTATCCTTTGATAAGTATTGATCGATTGAACAAATAATATTCGCATCAAATGTTTCAAAATTAGCTGCATTCGTTATTGCAGGCCCATATGAAATATTTTGCAGTTCTATTTAAGATGCAGATCGCACTAGACATTTATAACAACAAACTTCTAATTTACACGTATATCAACATGCATTTTTGATGCAGTTAGATCAATTGTTAGAGAAGAACGTAAGCGAAGATTTCATCTTGGTAATAAGTATACCAGCTCTTATGCGAACAGTACTTCATTTGAACGATAGTCTATAAAAAAAATATTGTTTTTTTTTCATCATTTTCTAAATATCAATCCAAGTGGAGTCTATTTTTTTTGATTTAGCTCAGTATACTGGTCAATAGTGCTTTGATATAAAATAATGCAATGATCAAGATTTTTGCTTCATCTTATTTTTAAATATCATAAACTTGACTATGTCAATGTTTGAATGATTAAATTATTTTCAACAACCAAGGACATCTTTGATCCTATTTTACTTTGATAATAGTTATTTTATTATTAATAGGAGAATATAGGAAGAAAACATACTAATATATAGAAAAAAAGACATACAAATAAATAATTCAAATAATCCGAAAGAAAAAAAAGAAAGATCGATTACATATAAATAAACACATGTAACATTAACTGTAATATTCACAAAGAATAAGAAAATCATAACTGATATGGTGGCAATTGACAATTATTATTTGCCATCAAAGCAGCTAATACATCACTTGGATCTAATGTTGGTTCAATATCACTTATACGTTTAATATTATTTCTAGTAATGTCAAGTTTTTGTGACCGATGACGTATTTCATTTTCTTGATTATCATTATTGTTCACCTCGGATATAACTACGCTTGGACCAATAATGTGAGGTAAAACATGATTACATAGTTTTACTGATGGAGCCGGTAATTGACTATCAATTTGAATTGGAGTTCGACTAATACCATCTAAAAATAAACAGATATGCTATTCAAATTTTCCAGAATGTTCGTATTCTATTTACCGGTGGGTGAACGCGGATCGCATTGTAGTTGAACAACACGATTATGAGTTCTCTTGTTGTTTAGTTTCGGTGGTGTACTATAAATATTTGAATTGAATTGATTTGAATAATGTTTTGTATTTGAACTTGTTGCACCCATCGTTGTATTCGGAATAACTACAGATAAGAATATATTTATACGTATTTCTGCATACATATACAAAGGATTCACAATCGCGCTCTATTGTTTGAACAATGTCGCTACAATCGATTAAGCAACAAAACTATTCTAACTTATTTATATTTAAAAACTAAGTCACTTTTTTAGTGTAAGAAAAAAATTCTCTTTTTAAATTGCAATAGAAACTTGACTTGAATTAACGGTTCTTATAATTGGTTAAAATTTTCAGCCAATAATATTGACACATGGGAAAGAACTCGTTGTTGTTTGTTTTTCTTCTTTTGTTTTGTTCTATTCTAACATATTTACGATTTGTGTAGAGAGAAAAAATTATACCGGAAATACAGTTCCTATTTCTTATATACTAGATATGACGTCGAGAACAAAATGTTTTTTCGACATAAAAATTGATGGTACCGAAGGTTAGATTTATTCTATTATCTTCCTTTACTTTTCTATACATGGGTATCTATTTTACTGTAGTTGGTCGAATGACGTTCGAGTTATACAATGATATATGTCCACGTACATGTGAAAATTTTCGATGTTTATGTACAGGTAATCGGAAATTGTTTTGATTGATTGTGTTAAATAAATGAAGTTTCGTTTTTTTTTCTCTAGGAGAAAAAGGTCGTAGCTCCACACTGTGTAAAAAGTTGTATTATAAAGGATGCTTGTTTCATCGTATTGTGAAGAATTCGATGATCCAATCAGGCGATTTTAGTGAAGGTATGTTCGATTATTATCTTAATTATGAGGATTTTGCCTTTTTTTGTTTTTAAATCCAATACTATGTATACATATTTTATTTCATTGATCAGCAAGATTAACTTTGAAGAAAACTTTCGGTTCATCTTTTCTGTGTTATATACACAAATGACGAGTGATGGCAGGCAAAAGATAAATATGAGGCCATCACTTGCTTTATGTTTTATATCTTTTAGTCGAGTGTTGATAAATAAATAAGATGATCTGTGATATAAAATAATCGAATTTTTCTGTCTATGTGGTCTTTCAATTCCAGGCAACGGCACCGGCGGTGAATCGATATATGGAGGTTCATTTGATGGTATGCTCATAGATTTTAGTTTTACAAGAATAATATTCTTTTTTTCGTAATTTTTAAGATGAAAGTTTTAAATTGAAACATGATCGACCTTATCTTCTATCAATGGCAAATCGAGGTCCAAACACAAATGGATCACAGTTTTTCATGTAAATATATAGAATTCAATTCAATATTAAAAATATAACTTTTTAAAAATTATATTTAGAACGACAGCTGAAGCATCTCATCTTGATGGGTAAATATTCTATGTTTTTTTACTACTGGAGAATAACGGATGTTATTGAAAATTTTTTTTAATCTTTCGAAGGAGGAGAGGTTCTCAATCCATGTTAAAGATAATTTTTCGTACATGATTATTTTTCTTAATAATCTGGGTTATTTTTTATTTCTGAAATTTATTTGTAAAAGATCAAAAATACCCTATGGTTTCGAATTAGTTTTTACTACACTATAGTCGGACAGAAAAAAAGACACTACTGCTATGTATCATGTCACATGATACATAATTCCATTATACATCGAGCATTTTCTCTTTACTCTACCGGAAAAAAGGTCATTATTCATTCTAATAACACGCAACTGAATGTAATCTCAGCTGCCATGCTAAAATGACATATGATAAAGAAAACCTAAGAAGTTTTTTGAATAAATGATGAACATAATAGAAATATAAAAAAAGAAGTCAACAAGTGCAGTCTCAGAGTGAGCTTATTTGATAGACACCGAATAAATGCAAGATATATCGTAACCGACTTGGTATGAACCATTATATACAGAAAACGTTGATATACAGTGGTGTGCAAAAATAATTGCCGTTAGTATTTGATAAAGCTACTCTACTGGACATGATGAATATCAAAAGTATTTTTTTTATAAATAGATTATACATACACAAGAGCACACAAATATAGTAATCGATAGTTAGCTTTTTTTCCTTCAGCCAAAAAAAGCAGTAAACACTAGCTTCATCGATACACTCAAATAGCTTAATATCGCTTTGCCTATATACATGGATTATGTGCTAGCCTAAAACGTGTGTTTGGAGAAGAGTGGGAGAAGCTATGAACTTCCTTTCGGATCAAGATCCAGTAGCCGGAGTTTCAGCTCGATACGATGTCTTCTCGATTTTTAAAGCGGGAAAGAAATGCAACACAACCTTCTCAAATTTTGACCTCTATTTGATGCTGAAGATGTATTTTCAGAATTTGTTTACGTGGGACAAAATTTTATCGACTAGCCGATGTCTGTCTACTATCGAAATTTCAAGTCGGTCAGACAAGTCATTGTCGAGATAGTTAGAAAATTTGGTTCGATCGCCATTTTTTCTAGCAATTCTACACACCGTGATCCTCCGTTTGTTTTTACAATGACGTGTCGTTGGACCTCATTTGTATTTCGTTAGATACTATGGGCATAGCGCTACGATTGCCCTAGTAGTGGTAGTGTAATATGACTGTTTGATATTCTAGAAAAGCGGTAGATACTCGAATCGTGATATCTCTCGCTCTACTGAACGACACTTTTTGAGGAGTCCGCTCTGATTAAAATTTATAGCACTTCCTTAATTACTGATAAAAGTTTCAGAAGAATCCATTCATGCGCTTCACATATATGACTCAAGAAAATGCGTAGGTGCAACGGCAATTTTTTGCGTTTCTTTGTGTAAACAAAACAAGTAGGAAACTAGTATCTCGCATGAATCATAGTATAAACTAAGAAATTCGAGTGAACCAGTTTCATCGATTTATAATAGTTGAGCGCTACAAATTCTTATTCATGAGTATAGTTGTTTTCATTGAACACTATTCTTATTGATCTCTATGTGTGTATTCGTGCGCAAATCGAATACAATATAGGCTATGTTAAATAATTTCCCTAGGCTGTAATTTTCTATAAAACATCCGTTTCATCAATATAACTCATATTTTATAATGATTATAAGCCGAAGATAAAAAGAAAAGTTGAATTGCGCAGTTAAGGCTATATAAGTAAAACTAATTAAAAGAACTTATAAACTAGATGCTCTAGTCAAGCATTTGAGTGAAAGAGGAGAATGTGCCATCACTGGAATGAGTAGCAATTGTTCCTTAGGATTTTACACGTCTTTTGTTTAAAGTAAGACAAGACTATTGAATCTAATATATATACATAGCTATATATATAGTCACCGAACAAATAAGTATGAGAAAGTATCTTTTGCGAATTTCGGTATGTTTCTAAAAAAAAGAATTAATTATTGATTTGTTCTCATACCAATAGTTATCCATTCACTATGATTTATTATATTAGAATGTATTTAGAGTTTCATGATTTTCTTTTTGTGAGAGAATCAGCAGTCTTGTACTAACAGATAAGCTACATTAGTGTGATCGTAAATCAGCTAATATGTCTCTGAATATCATTTGAAGAGCGATTGAGTAACATTTAATTACTTAGAAATTCTTTTTAAATCAAAAAATTGAAATAACTCAGAAGACAAAGAAAAATAGACTTACCTTTTCTTTTTCAGTCAGGCATAGCATAAAGTACCTGTCAGCTAAATCATCTAAACGATAATCCCTACTTTTCTAATGCTAATAAAATTAATCTTCAGTCGGTCATGATTTTCTTAGTTGATATTGACCATTTTCTAATTAAAATCGACAAATTTTCTTCTTTTATTTGTAGCAAACATGTTATCTTTGGTCATGTTGTTTCTGGTGCATCAGTTGTTGCCGCTATTGAGAGTCTTCCCACTGATCCAAATACCAATCGTCCATTAAAAGATGTTGTTATATCTCATTGTGGTCAATTACAAGTTGTTATATCTCACCATGGTCAAGTAGAAGTTGTAAAAAGTAAGTCAAGTGCTTTTTGAAAACAAAAAGAACATTCTGAATTATTATTATTTTTTATTTAGAAAATGCTAAGTCGAAAAAACGTAAAATTTCAACTGGTGACGAAAGTGATAATGAAAATCAAGAAGAAAACGATGATGATGACGATGATGATGAAAGTAGTTCAATATCAGATAACGATGTCAAGAAGAAAAAATCCAAACATAATAAAAAAAACAAAAAAAAAGAAAAGCATCGACGAAAAAGAGAATCAAAACGTTTAGCAACAAAAACAAGCGAAAATAAAAATGATGATATGGATAATAATGTCAATGATATATCTAAACGAGATACTGTTGGCGATGCAGATGAAATATCCGAGAAAAAATCTTCTCTACGTTCTGGAATAAATGATAAAGACAAAACGAGCAATGATGAAACAAGCGAAAGATTATCTCGGTATGAAAGAAATCTTCTATCATGTGCAAAACAAAGATTGTCTAAATTACAACAGTGAACCTATTCATAATTCAGAGTTAATTGCGAAGCACATATAACGAGTCATCTTTGTAGGAAGAAAATGAGAGAATGAAAATTTTGAACGAAACATAATCGAAATATTTTATTTGACGTTAAAATATTAATATTCTTCAATAAGGTTTATCATTCTTTATATTGTATTGTCTCGATCGCTGAAAACAATAAAAATCATTCTTGATCAGAGACTCGCAATAAGTCAACACCCAAATTGTTTTTCATCTAGCATACACTATTATAGTTCGGTTTGAAATAGTATAGAAACTAATGGCATACGGAGAACAGGTATAATACTACTGTTAAATTGGCGTGCGGGATTCAGATTTTCTACAGAAACCTCTGTAAGCTTTGTGTATCTCAACTAGGTAAACTCGATAAATAGAAGTTGCTGTTTTTATTCTTTATATTACAGTTCGGAACTCTATATTACATTAGAATAATTATACAGATTGTTTTTCTTTGATGAAAATATCAGAAAAAACTATTGATAAGCCGTATTAGACATTTTTTTTTGAAATAAAAATAAAAGTCTGTTTGATTATACAGCAAAGATAAACTTGTTCATCTGTTTAAATTATAACTTTTTAGAACAAATAATTATCGTTCAGCAAAAAAAGTCGACTCAAATGGCCGACCAGTGAAAGGCCGTGGTATTATGGTACGATGAAGTTTTTTTAATTGTTTCAAAAGTTTCTAAATTAATTTTATTCTAGAGATATACTGGTAAAAGTCGTTCAAGATCGCGTACTCCACCACATTGGCGTTCCGCAGCTGAAGAACGTAAACGTTTTGTTGAGATGAATGAATCACGCGAGCAAACGAATTCAAATGAAAATACAGATACAATAACACAAACATCGGAACAATCTAATACACGTGAAAGCTCCAAACGGACTCGTTCTTTTTTGAAAAATGGTGATGCGGGCGATGATCAAGAAAACACCACAACTAATAATGAGGAGCAATCAACAAAGGAGCCAACCAAACGTTCACGTCGTCATGAGAAGCGACGTGAAAATGTCGACGATGACAGTGAAGAGCAAGTTCAACAATCACAACCATCCATACATAGTAGTGTTGTTCGAGCTGAACCTAAAGAACGTGAGCAACGACATTCATCACCATCAACACGACAACGACGTGAACATCGTAATGAATCAAAACATCATCGTTCAACGAATAATAAACATGATGAAAGTGATAAACACAGTAAATAGATCTTTCATTTTGATTCTTCATATGTTTTTCTCAATGTGAAATTTTTAGCTCAACATAATGCTTCACCCTTACGTTCGAAACATGATCATGATGAATCTCATACGAATCGTCGCCATCGTTCTCAGACACCACCACCACTATCATCATCACGTAATCGATCACCAGCAAATGATAGTAAAAATGAATTCATTGAAGATTCTTCTACAGTATTATCGTCGAAAAATGATCAACAAGATGACATCGCATATATTGCACCAACATCACACTCTAGTTCACCGCCTCTTCAATCTTCGTCCGGAAAACGACGTAATCGTTGGGATAAGGAAGGTGAATTAAATGAACGACAAATCGCAACAGAACAAGATCATTTTGAAGATGAACTGCGTATGATTGCACAAACAAGTACAGCATCAAATGAATCAACAACTAAATCGAATGCCATTCCACAACAATCAACTGAATCAATAGTAACACAAACAAAATCAAATATCAGTAAATCGAAATGGGACGACGACGATTATGATGATGATGAAGCAACCACTGATTCAATCAAACAAAATCAAATTCAATCAGAATCGTAAGTTAACCTTTTCTCTCTCCAATAAACAACCATATTATCATAGTCTCAATGGGATAACAGTATGAAAGGCAATATAAGCGTTGCTGCTAATCAGAGTGACATGAATTTGTCCCAGACGAGCTGACATTAATATTTGCAATATATTTTAGTTAATAGTCTTGTATTATAATATGTTCGTAGACAGTCTATGATGGCAGAAATGGGAGGGGGTACGGATATCATGTCTATTACAGTTTCGAAATATTTATCCCTGTACTTCAACACCTATTGTAGATCTCATTAAACAAAGAATAATCTTTTGTATTCATGTTGTTTTCTTAGTGTACCAAAAGAGAAAACACCTAGTCCAAGAGTAACTCAATCCATCGAAACTACATCAAATATTGAAAAATTTGATGAAAATCAATCATCGTTACCGGCAACAATCGATAAAACAACTTCACAAACTGAACAATCATCATCAAGTCATAATCGAAAAGAGAAAGATTCTTCTACTCGAGAACATCGAAACCGAAAAGCATCTACTCCTGAACGTGATCGTGATCGAGATCGTGACCGTCGTCGTCGTACATCTAGTCGTGAACGACGCCAAAATTATTCATCATCACAAAGTCGATATCGTGGTTATGGTGAAAGAGATGATTATTATCGTCGACGAAATTATGATGATCGATATAATCCTAGTCATCGTCGACGATATTCACCACCAGTATCATCTCGAAATCGATATTATGATCATGTTGATAGATATAGAGGTAAATATATTTGAAGTAAAATATTAATTTGTTTTTCATTTATTAAATTTTAGGTCGTGACCGAGATCGTGATTTTCATGATAGAGACCGCCGACGAAATGATGATCGCGATCGCGATCGTCATCACTCGTCTCGTGATAAAAATACTCGTCCATCTGATTTGAAATCATCTACGCGTCAAAAAGATCGTAAAAAAGCGTCAAGTTCATCATCGGGTTCTACTACTTCGTCGGGTTCATCGTCACGATCATCGTCATCATCATCAACTTCTTCTTCGGGTTCCTCGTCCTCATCGTCCTCATCAGGTTCATCATCTAGTAGTTCAAACAAATCGTAAGTAACGAATCTCAATTTTAACGATTTCAGATTTGTTAAATATTTATAGAGCATCAGCATCGAATGGACAAGAACGTAATCAAACTCCACCAACACGAAAACGCTTACCTACACCACCAAATCCAGACGATGAACATATTTTTGTACCTTTAAAAGCTGTTAAACCTCGCGAAGCACCCGAACGAAAGCAGATTAAAATTGAATTAGCAAAATCTGTACCATTGCCACCTTCAACTTCACCCAGTAAAATAAATTTTAAAAACATTCTTTCTCTCTAAACAGTGAATCTGATTTTTAAATAGCTCGATCACCACCACCACCTCCTCCACCACTCTATGATCCTGAAGACGATGAAGGATCATCAAATACAGCAACACATTTACACGATCGTATTGGTGAACATGAAGATATGGAACTCGATGATCTTGATGATCCACAGCCAACTTCAACAGATGAATTAACTACATCAACAACTTATGCTGAAGAACAAACAGTGCAAACAACGATAACTGCAGCAATTCCACCGCCACCACCTGCACCATCAATTTCATCACTTTACGATGGTGCTGACGAAGACGATTCAATCATTCCAACAGAATGTTATCAAGTAAGCTACAGATGTTTGTTGAATTTATATAAGACTGTTTCGAAGAAAAATATACCCAGTGTAACTTTTTTGTGCTTTTCCTACTTCTTACAAATCTATTATTAGATTCTTCCTTGTGACATGTAGGAAGAAAGGTCATTACTCATTGGGTATGCTTCTATAGTAACTGAGCTCAATGGCCTCAAGGCTTCATCACATGGAGAGAAAAAGCACTATATGCCATAAACAACGTCATAATCACATTGTCAGCGCACCTTTAGAATTTAGCATATGTCTGTATATGTTATGATGAATTTTTCAGAAATAAAGTTGCTTATTTCAAATCCATTGAGATTTGTTGTAAATATAATGCATATGTACGAGAGTCCTATTTACTATTTGAATCAATCGTTAAAATGTGGATGCTGAATTGAACAACTATGATGGAACAGAGTAACAAAACAATTGATCATTGTTAAAAGATAAATTTAGTCTTCTAGAGGTTATTTTATTTTATATATTGTATTTAAAAATAATGAGCAATAGGAGTACATCTTAGTTCTATATTTCATTCCCAAAAGACTAAGTGGAAATGTTCTTGTTTTTTTCTTACTTATAAATTACCATTTAGGAACAAAGTAATGATGCTAATATAATGCCACCAACAGCAACTTCAACAAGTGAAATTATCGTCGAAAAAAAATCATCGAAACATCGACCAGGTAAAATGCATGAAAACAACGAAAAAGATTTCATGGTATTGTTTTTTGTTCTCTCTTTAGCATCTCGTTCGTCTAGTTCAAGTTCATCCTCGGGTAGTGATAGTGGTAGTTCAACATCATCGTCATCCTCATCTTCCTCATCGTCACATTCATCATCATCTAAACCCCATAAGAAAAGAGAATCATCGTCACAGTAATTATCAAAATTAATTATCTTCTTTTAATTAATAATCTTTAATTTTCTAGTCATCATCGAAATGATAACCATAGTTCAAATTCCAAATATAAATCACGACGTCGTTAATTTTTTCCTCTTTTTTTTCTTTCTTTTTTGTTACACACAGACATTCATGTGTATGTTTTTTTTCATTTTGTTCACTATTCTTCATTGTATTCTTTGCTTCTTTCTTTTTTTACCTAGTCTAACTTCTTCTTCTTCTTTTGTTTGTGTATAAACACAAAAAACCAAAATAAATGATGAATGTTTGTTCTGTTTCTTTTTTTTCCAGATATTCATATATATAATGCTTGATCCAACGTCAACTATAACCGATACTGGTGGTGGCCAAGGCCAAACATCAAACAAAAATATCAATCCATTTATACGTCCAAGAATTTTATTAACTGGTCTTCGTCGTTCAGGTAAAACATCGATACAACGTGTTATATTTACAAAAATGCAGCCATCACAAACACAATTTCTTGAATCAACATCACATTTAACATTGAACCAATTTTCATGTGGATCATTTATTAATTTTCAAGTACAAGAATTACCCGGTCAATTACAAATATATCCAGGACCAAATAGTGGCAATGGCGGAAACAATGTCCAAGCATCGTCATATGATGATGATTCAATGACAAGTATAATTGGTGGAAGTTATGATTTAGAACGTTTATTAAAACGGTGTAATGCTGTTGTATATATAATTGATGCTCAAGATGATTATTCAGAGTCAATAACACGTTTAAATACGATTATACAAAAAGGTCGACGAATTAATCCTCGAATACGATATGAAATATTTATACATAAAGTTGATCAATTATCTGAAGAAACTAAAATTGAAACCCAAAGAGATATTCATAATCAGGTAATGAACAATTTTAAGAGGAATGTTCTTTTTTGTCTCGACTTTTTCAAATATAAAAAGTTTTGATCAAATGATAAAATACGCGATAGATTGTATTATCGTGATTTTTTACAAACATATTGTCACTTGCGGGAGATGCTTCCCATGTGTAACGTGCCATTTAAAATCGGATGTATACTCATTTGGGATTAGTGAACGACGAACAAGGAAATAATCAGCAATAGAAAGTTGAGCACGCAACAACAAAAAGAAAGAAAGTCAATCTCAAGAGTACACATGCAACTATAGCTATAGACGTTCGCATTTTCAACACAAACGACAATAACCATTCCCATATATATATATATAAATGAACCCTAGGATAGAAGTCATATTCATATTGAATCTCGTGTATGCTAATTTGGAGCGTACGAGTTGTTGTGGTCTTGTGTGCACTGATTTTATCATCATGAATGCGTGACATGTTCCAGAAAATTATTGTATTTGAATATTAATTGTCGCAGATTTAAAATAAATCCAAAATAAGTCATCGAGAGCCTGTTTATTTCGAGTCATGCATCGGACAATGTGCTATTAGATAGGTTCTGACTAATATGAAAAGTACAAGGAAATATTATCGAAAGAGCAATCTAATTATTAAATTACAGTTCTAAAAATTTCATTTCAAAAGAAAATTTTCATTTTTTCAAAGCATTAGATATCTGAAATAACAATTATGCTTCAGAAAGAATTAGTTGGAAATTGACGATTAGATCCATCGATAGACAATACAGATAAAGGAATGAATCATTGATGATCTCTTCTAGTCTACATACTATTATGTATTAGATTTAAAACGAGAACATAAAGCTCGCTGATCTTTTCTTTCTACTAATACGCTATTGGATTTCATGTGAGATTTGCTCATAACAAGCGTCTATAGATCATATTTCTGATTGAAGGTGTAGATGTGAGAACTTAAGAGTATAATAGAAAATGACTAAAGAATTAAATAAATAAATAATCTTAAAACTCAATTCTATTTAGGTACGAGATCGTTTTGCTGATCCTATTGGTGGAATGGAATCATGGTCGCCAGCATCCCCAATGCCAAACTCAAGTTCTCAAGACGTTCTTATAAATTTTCATTTAACATCCATCTATGATCATTCAATATTCGAAGCATTTTCAAAAGTAATACAAAAATTAATCCCAGAATTCGCCCATTTAGAACGTTTGCTCAATTATTTATTATCAACATCGAATATTGAACAAGCATTTTTATTTGATGTTCAAACTAAAATAAGTATTGCTACTGATTCATCGCCTACCGATATGCAAGTAAGTTAAATTATTGAAAGTAGTAGAAGAAACAGAAACATCGAGATTGGTATATTATTCTTTTTTTCTTTTAAAAGATGTATGAATTATGTTGTGACATGATTGATCTATTAATAAATATGAGTGAAATTTATGGACAACCAAATGAAGATGGTAGTCAGAGAGTAACAGATGATGATGATGACGATGAAGACGAAGATTATTTTAATGATGGTTCTGATCATAATCAGGGACATGAGTGGAATATTGTAACTCAAAATGACGAATATGATGAAAATAATATACCATTAAATAGCTCAAGAAAAAGTTCATTTGTTAATAGTAAGTTAGAAAGTTTTTTCTACGAAAATATGATAATAATAAAAAATGCTTTTATTTTAGGCCCATTAGATACAACACCGATAATAAATCATGCACAATCAACACTATTAGAAACAACAAGTGAACCAGCATCAGCTGTATTTGATTCAATGTCATCAAGTGTTATTAAATTAACCGGTGGTCGAGCGCTTTATTTGAAAGAAATCAATCGTCATTTAGCGTTGATATGTATTCTACGTGAAGAAGCACTTACAAAACAAGCACTTATTGATTATAATGTAAGACAATTGAAAAAATCGATTATAAAATTATTTCGTTTAAATTATCAAGCATCGCGACCTAATGCTCCATCATCGCACTTAGTTGAATAAGCTATTTTATTCATCTCATTTTCTCTTTTTGTTTTCTTTCTTTCCCTATCCCAGCCAATGTTTCAGGAATGCATGTTTGTGTTTTCGTTGTTCATGTTCTTGCTGTTGCTGTTGCTATCATAAAAGTTCTATCGTTTTCTATTTGCATGCGAAAACATTCTTGCATATGCTTATAAATAAAAATATACATTTACTTCTTGCGCAACGATGATAGTGTATTGTCCAGTTTTTTTGGATCGACAAAGCACTCTCGTGTTTTTTTTACTTTTTTTCCTTTCTTTTTTCTCTGCGCATTGGCACAAACAGTGAATTATCTGTTCGATTTTCTTTTTTGATTTGTTCTCTATAATTCTTTAGTGCGCATATGTGCGACAAACCGTTTTTCTTTTCTTTTTTGTCACATACATACATTTGTCCTGTTTGCTCTTTTGTGCGCTGATGGATTTCGTTTACTAAAAAAAAAAAAACAAGAAAAACAAATAAACAAACAAATAGTGCAAATAAGAAATATCTTTTAGTTTCTATGATGTGGATCGAATGAGAGTATTTCGAGATAAGCTCTATTGATTCAAACATTATTTTCATTGTGACTAAGGATGAATGAAAAACAATGCTACGATTGTTCGAAATGAGAATCTACAGTTGGTTCTGAATAAATATTTGGTTTTTTGTGCTGAAGTAAAAGTGAAGAACGTCAAACGGTATCTACAAAAAAAAATTTAATTCAATACTATTTGATTTCTGTAAAAAAAATTAATATTCTTGCAAAAAACTGTCGTTAAAAGTTTAAAAATCTGGCCTGTGAAATAATTTTGATAGATAATTATATGAAATAGTACAACTGTTATTTTGGAAATTTTGAAGAAATTCGAAACAATGAATTGATCCTAAATACTTCACGGTCTACTTAGATGTCCGAATGCAATCGTAGAAGAATTATTCGCAAAATTTAAATTACCATCTAAAATTTCAACGCCTATAACAAAATTCTATTCGTTTACTTGTAAAAGAAGAAAAAACATAATTCTATAGTTAAATTCTGTTCCCAGTCATGATTGTTCATTATAGTAGAAAGACATTTTCTGTTCGATAAATGTTTCGAAAAGACTTAATTCTAATGCAAGAAAATAGTTATAGAATCTTATTATTGCTATTTATTTTTGATATCTCACGAAATACGAATGAGAGAAGTAAAAGTAGCGATGGTGCACGAATTACTTACGTTATCATGTAGTATGTGACCATTATGAACATTGAAATCGACAAAAATTACTAAACAGTCTACGATGAATACGAATATGATTGTGACGAGATACAATAAGATTGTCTTTTCGCAGAGAGTTTATAATTTTATGTTTTGAATCTTGATTCAATATTAGTTTTTTGTTTTTTATATCCCAGCTATTTATTATTTGTCAACATCTACGTCCTTAGTTGATTATATTAAAATGATAATGAATCCACATAACACTCGTGTTTGACTATAATAATAATAAAAATGAAACCTAATAGAATTACTTTTTTTTCCTTCAATTCGTTAAACAGTGCAACAAAAATCGCACATAGTTTCTATTTATATATTTATTTAAAAAATATCGTGTTTTACTCTACATTAAAATCATGAAGATCGTTGCAAAAAAAATAATAATTCGTTGTATCTATTGAGATTTAGAAAACGTTCCATGATTAATATTGTATACGTCTGCAGATTGATTATTATCTGTTATAGATTCAGCAGTAATACTATTCATTCGAACTCTTTCTCTAGCATCAGTAAACATTGGCAATAAGTCTGGATTATTCATGATGAATTGTTGAAAATCATCTAGACTAACGACACCATCTCTATTCTATAATTTAAAAAAATCAAGCGCGAAAAATGATTAATAAATTTAATCTAAAGAAAAAATCTACCATATCCCATTGTCGAAGTAATTGTTGAATTAATTGTCGAGATTCAACTGTTGGTGGTAAACATGCTTCTAGATCATCTCGTGTTATTATTTGATCATTATTTACATCAAACGAATGAAAATATACTAAAAACTTGAATATTATCAAAAGAAGAAAATTTTTTTTTATATATTTACAACTGATTTTTTCCATTGGTGGGCCACGTTCGAGAATATGTGAAACAATCATAAAATTAAAAAAGTCAATGCTACCATCCTGTTTCTGATTCTATTGAAAAATCATTAGGAGAAAGAAAAACAACGGTTATTCTCATAGTAATAAAACAATGAGAATTTTACTCGATTTTGTATATCAAATAATCGATAAAGTCGGTCGAAAGCTTTCTGATCTGTATATTCGATAGGTAGAAGTGAAAATTTTTGAAGGCATCGACAAAGATCCTAAGTAAATAAATGCATTATATATCCTCAAGAGAAAATATTAATCATTTACTTGAGGTGATTCTATATTCCCAGTAGGAAAATGTCGACAAAAAATAGCATACCTATAAATAAATGATTTTATTGATTTTGTGCTACAATGAAATAAAAACTTACGCACATAGCTTTTATTTCCGCTGGCGAGCCTGAAAAGATAATAAATTAAATTGAAGCAATTATTTCTAAATTTTTTTTTTCTTCATCTTACGATTTGTATGAACAACCAACTGATTGAGTACAGTTTTATTTATTTTTGTTTTATTTGCACCCATATTATTATGCTCAAATGTTTAATATACAACTTAAAAGTGAAATAACAATATGATTATAGTATTATGTTAATTCAAGCACGATCTTGAAAGTAGAGAAAAAGAACAACTAGCTAAAAGATTTATATGGAAATTTTGTCCATGAAATGTAAAAAAAAGAAAAGTTATTAATCTAGCATTCGCACAGTTTCTCTTATTAAACAATTTCTATATTATCAGTTAAAGCACTTGAAATTACTATCTACCTTTATGCTATAAGAACATGCACGTTATTGACTTATGTAAAATAAAAATAAGAAAAAAAGAGAAGACAAATCAACTTTAAAGGTACTTTTTTTCCGGCTCTTATATAGCAACGCAAATACATTCATTAGTTTTTTGTTTTTCTTTCATTGTCTTATTCATTATATACTATTCATTTAGAAATTTCATGATTAATTAACAGAGTATATCGTTTATTGAAAAGATTTATTTATTTTTCAAGACCTTTTTCTTATGAACACAAGCCGATCTCTAGAGTACTGTGACCATGCACTTTGCTTTGTTGATTGTAGTGTTGATGTTGTCTCTAAGGAGTTTCGTTTATTTTTTTTCTACTTCTTTTTTTTTCGTTGCGTTTGTTTCATTATCGATCAATTCAAGTGTCTCCAATAGAAACTCGACACTGCATTTTCATCGTTTCATGGGGCTAACAGAAGATGGTGAATCATCTCGGGGTGATAGTGCTGCCGTCGCCCCGGATTGTTCTCGCTCTCTCTTGCTTTCTTTTTCATTCGTCGCCTTCGTTACACATTCACTCCCTTTCTGTTTCTCTATATAACATTTCAGCCTAACTCGCTCACTCTGTCAGTCAGTCGCCACAAAGAGACAAGCGAGAGCAAATAAGCAACCACTATCGTCGTTAAATAAAACTAAAACTTCAGTAAGATTTTTTCTCTTACGTCTTTTGTTACTTATCAGGAAGTTTTTTTTAAAATTGTCTATAGATCATGCGTGAATGTATTTCAATCCATGTTGGTCAAGCTGGTGTTCAAATTGGTAATGCTTGTTGGGAATTATACTGTTTAGAACATGGTATTCAACCCGATGGACAAATGCCATCAGATAAAACAATTGGTGGAGGTGATGATTCATTCAACACGTTCTTCAGTGAAACAGGTGCTGGTAAACATGTACCACGAGCAGTCTTCGTTGATTTGGAACCAACTGTCATTGGTAGGGAATGACAAACAATGCCTACATGTTTATTTAAATTATCAATTTTTTTAGACGAAGTACGTACCGGTACCTATCGTCAATTATTTCACCCTGAACAATTAATTACAGGCAAAGAAGATGCTGGTAAGTTTATTCAAAAACAACGAAATGTTTCTTTTTATAAAATTATTATTTCTATTAGCTAATAACTATGCTCGCGGGCATTATACAATTGGTAAAGAAATTGTTGATTTGGTACTTGACCGAATTCGTAAATTGGCCGATCAATGTACTGGTCTTCAAGGATTTCTCATCTTTCATAGTTTCGGAGGTAAATTATTCGATTGAACAAAAAGACATGGAATTTTTTATTAAATATTTTTGATAAATAGGTGGTACTGGATCTGGTTTCACTTCATTATTAATGGAACGTCTTAGTGTTGATTATGGAAAGAAATCCAAACTTGAATTTGCTGTTTATCCAGCTCCACAAATTTCGACTGCTGTTGTTGAACCATACAATTCAATCTTGACAACACATACAACACTTGAACACTCTGACTGTGCTTTTATGGTTGATAACGGTTCGTCAAAAAAAGAAATAGTTGTTTTTTTGAGTGAAACTATTATTTTATATTTCTTATAGAGGCTATCTATGATATTTGTCGTCGTAATTTGGATATTGAACGTCCAACATATACAAATTTGAATCGTTTGATTGCACAAATTGTTTCATCCATTACAGCATCATTACGTTTTGATGGTGCACTTAACGTCGATCTCACTGAATTTCAAACGAATTTGGTACCTTATCCACGTATTCACTTTCCATTAGCTACATATGCACCTATCATCAGTGGTAAGATACTTATTTAATCTAAAATTTCTTTTTTTTTCTACGGTTTTGTTTCGATGAAATTTTATAGCTGAAAAAGCTTATCACGAACAATTAACGGTTGCTGAAATAACCAATGCTGTTTTTGAACCAGCAAATCAAATGGTTAAATGTGATCCCCGACATGGTAAGATAGATTACTTGAGGGTGTCTTTTCTTTTTATGGTTGTTATAAACTTATTCAGGTAAATATATGGCCTGCTGTCTTTTATATCGTGGTGATGTTGTCCCCAAGGATGTCAATGCAGCTATTGCAACAATCAAAACAAAACGAACCATTCAATTCGTTGATTGGTGTCCAACAGGTTTCAAGGTTGGTATCAACTATCAACCACCAACAGTTGTACCAGGCGGTGATCTAGCTAAAGTTCAACGTGCTGTTTGCATGTTATCCAACACAACAGCTATTGCTGGTAAGATTATTCGATTTTGACAAAGATTTTCTGAAATCTATAAACTATTTTCGTTCTATTTTTTCAGAGGCTTGGGCTCGTCTTGATCATAAATTCGACTTGATGTATGCTAAACGTGCTTTTGTTCACTGGTATGTCGGTGAAGGTATGGAAGAAGGTGAATTCTCCGAAGCTCGTGAAGATTTAGCTGCATTAGAAAAAGATTATGAAGAAGTTGGTGTCGATTCAGTTGAAGTAAGAGATACAAATTGTGTTCATTCGATTGAAATATAAATACATTTTTCTCTTTTTTATTTTAGGGTGAAGGTGAAGGAGAAGGTGAAGAATATTAGACAACAAAACATAATCTTGGACAATAAATAATAATCATCTCTTTTTTGTTGTTTGTTCTATTGTATCTTTAAAAAAATATGATGATGACAAAATAAAATGAAATTTCATTAGAAATAAAGATTCTTGAAATATTTCTTTAGATAAAAATAGAAAATAGCTTGTTTTTCTTTTATTTTTGCTCAAAAAGAAAGCAGACAGAATGAAAGATTCTTCAGTTGCTGCAACATCACCTGCACCGGCAAGTCCAACTACGAATAAAGAGAAACCAACAATCAATCATGTTTTTCGTGATACACGCTCTGAACTTGCACAACTTTTGAAGAAGAAAGAAGAAATTGAAGTTTGTTTGAGAATATCTACTAAAGTATTTATTGTTCGCTAATCAATGAAATGTTATTTATAGAAATCTCTATCGGATATTGAAGAACAAATTTATGCTTTCGAAACAAGTTATTTAAAACAAACACAAGATACCGGGAACTGTATTCGCGGATGGAGCAGTTGTTTGACTAATGGAAATGGAAATAACAAGTGAGTTTCAAGTTAAACTAAAGATCGTTTGTTCCAAGGAAAAGAAATTATTTTCTTTGCCAAGTTATTCCCTCTAATGCCTATATGCTTCAAATGCTCTTGTACATTTCATATTTGTCGGATATGATCTTCACATGTATACATTAGATCATATGAGATGCTGCGAAATGGTTGCACTTTTCATATAAAAATTCGGCGTTTGTGATGCTCCTGTTCTCACAGATTTCTAAAAAGTTCATCTCTCCACTAAAGCACTTAGGTGATTAGATGATTCTTCAATCATATCTTTTTTTTTGTTTTACTTAGTTCAAATGATAAATCAGCAAAGTTTCGTGAATCTGATCGACTATTTTCATATTCCTCTGCTACGTCATATACCGTAAGAAATGAATTGTTTCAAATTTCATTCATTTACAACGTGGAACCTTGTTTAGTTGCTTGGTCGTGATCGACTTAAACGTGAACGAGAAAAAGAACGTCAGTATTCAAGTTCTGTTCTCTCTCGTTTGAAAACTAAACCTTGTCTCGTTTAGGCCGGAAAAACATTCGTAAACATCGTGAAATAATGCAAGAATTATCAACAAATAAGAAAAACACTAGTAGTATGCTACTTTTTCTCGGGATCTTTGCGAATAGATAACACATCATATTTTATTTTAGTTGTTTCTGAAAATAATACGCAATTGACTCAACCGATAAATGATGAAGGTGATGAAGATATTGTGGATGAAGATGAAAGTACAACGAGCAGCGAAAAACCTCCATCACGATCAATGACAAATACATCTACATCGAGTAAAAGAAGAACAAAGTAAGTGTAAACAAAGAAGAAAAAATATTTCTTAACAAGTGTTTTTTTCTTTTCTAGAAGCAAAAGTTTACGAAATAAACGAGCCCTATCCGATTCAAGTCAACATTCAGAATCATGATATTCATTTTCACATCAATATATATATTTGTTTGTCGTAGATATCTCATTATCTATAATATTCAAAACTTTTCTTTTTGTAAATAGTTAAGACCAAAAGTTTGATTAAAGTCATGTATAATTCTTAGTTTTGTGTATGTGTTGAATTTGAAAAGAAATATAATATTCATCAAGAGTAATTGTTACTTGCTATATTGGGATACAGTCATATAGCTTTAAGTTTGCAAGAAGATCGTATTTATAGTATTCAAAGGACAGTTTATTTACGTTAGTTTACACGCAGAAAAAATTGTTACTGCATCGATGAACTATTTTTGAACAGGAAGTTATTTTTGATGTTTAATAGAGTGAAGTCTTGTTTGGACAAGTTTTCTTTTATTCGAGTGGTTTGGTGTGACTTGAGTCTAAATTCGATACAATCATTTTGTAACAAAAATGTGGTTTTTGTGAATGGCGAAATTGATACGACTCTTTCTTTTCACACGAAACGATAGAATCGGTAGCAATTTTATGTCTCGTTCTATTTGGGATACTTTATGGAATCCCCTATTTAATGTGATGGAGTGTGACATGAGAATGTTGATAGGCAAGATTGCCACTCAATTGAAATTAATTTAATTGTTAGCAGTTCGAGTTTGGATCAGTACATGATGAAAATGGGTTATTGCATATTTTAATTCATGAGAAGTTGGAAATCTAAAGTTAGCAACTTATGTTATAGGTTGCATGGTAGCGTTCATCCAGACTTGCAACGGAAACAAATAGAAAAAAAAGACTTTGTCTTCGTCTATCGTATTCTGAGTAACTTCATGCTTATCATCCACAAGACCAAAACTTTACGGACGAAAGTGCAGAAAAACCGAAAAACTCTCGATGCATTCCTGTGTGTAGCCGATAAAAGAGCTACCATCTTTAGATATTGGAAACTAAACGGTTTTCGAGTTTCACTTGAATGCGTAATGCAATGCGAAGCTCGAATTCATATCTTGTACGAATAATCTTGAATTTGAATTAGACATGATGATATTTACCACCCTAGTGAAAGTACTCGATGAATTTTACATGTAACTATACTTTTCGTGTACTATGACCAAGGCGGAAAATGGCGACTTCATCGATTTCAAAAAATTTTGAAGTACGATGAGAGTATCCGCAAAGTACAAGAGAGTACGGAGATCGCGCTTTTTCCCCTTTGAAGATAGTAGATTGTAGGATCGATGCAGATCTGGTTTTCTTTCTTAATTTCATATTCCACACAACTGCAACATTATTTCAAGTCGTACGGTTCTCTAATACTTATGTTTTTGTGTGAACCATCAAAATCGAATCTTTTACGATTAAATCACTGATCAGAAAAAGGAACCACATGTACGACAGTAAAAAAGAACTATTTAATTAATTTCGATTCTCTTTAAAATATCGTTCAAGTAATACTTTTAAACTTATATTGAAACAGAACAGGCTATAGTACGGATTTTCTCAGGATATCATTGAATCAACCGTAGATGACACTACTAAATGATCGTCCTAACAATCGAGCGAGCGCGCCATCCTACTACATTTTGTTCTATTGGATGGCGAAAGCAAAAGAAATTGGTTTGATTTTGGGAAGGGCAGACATAATTAAAACAAGAAGGAAATAAAAAGAAAATACTGTGAAAAACTACGAAAAATGAATGGAAGTGCTAAAGTTAGAAAACCGCTGAGAAAAAATTTAACTTTTTCCTCAACACTAAATTCGAGATTCCTGCAAGAATTGCAAGTAACCACTGATTATATCCATTGTTCCTTTGATGAGAATCCGACATATCATGTCCGAATACATAGTTGCACAGAAATGAGCGGAACTAGGGTAGTAGCTACAGTCTACTTTCAGCAGATTCCACTACAACCCTTTCATTTATTGAGACTGGTATGACACATTTTAACATAGGATTATTTTTGCGGCTTCTTTTTCTTTCTCTCTGATGTACTATCAATAAATACTAGTTTCTTAAATAAACCTCTAAAGTACTAATTAATTATACTCGATCAAAACATAGCGATTGCTTTTCCAATGATTCTGCTGTCTTTCTACTACCTACTTTCTCATATGAAAGCATTTACAATCAAACTAGACAACCTGGTTTTTCTATATGGAATATATTCGAGTGGCTAAATTATCTGGGGCGCCGATTTTAGTCCCAACAACAAATGCAATCAAAAAACAAAATTTAACTCATTAATAATTTATTTTATACATTATTCAATTCGACAATTGCTGTTTTACAGCGGATTGGGCTTGTCTTGATCATAAATTCGACTTGATGTATGCTAAACGTGCTTTTGTTCACTGGTATGTCGGTGAAGGTATGGAAGAAGGTGAATTCTCCGAAGCTCGTGAAGATTTAGCTGCATTAGAAAAAGATTATGAAGAAGTTGGTGTCGATTCAGTTGAAGTAAGAGATACAAATTGTGTTCATTCGATTGAAATATAAATACATTTTTCTCTTTTTTATTTTAGGGTGAAGGTGAAGGAGAAGGTGAAGAATATTAGACAACAAAACATAATCTTGGACAATAAATAATAATCATCTCTTTTTTGTTGTTTGTTCTATTGTATCTTTAAAAAAATATGATGATGACAAAATAAAATGAAATTTCATTAGAAATAAAGATTCTTGAAATATTTCTTTAGATAAAAATAGAAAATAGCTTGTTTTTCTTTTATTTTTGCTCAAAAAGAAAGCAGACAGAATGAAAGATTCTTCAGTTGCTGCAACATCACCTGCACCGGCAAGTCCAACTACGAATAAAGAGAAACCAACAATCAATCATGTTTTTCGTGATACACGCTCTGAACTTGCACAACTTTTGAAGAAGAAAGAAGAAATTGAAGTTTGTTTGAGAATATCTACTAAAGTATTTATTGTTCGCTAATCAATGAAATGTTATTTATAGAAATCTCTATCGGATATTGAAGAACAAATTTATGCTTTCGAAACAAGTTATTTAAAACAAACACAAGATACCGGGAACTGTATTCGCGGATGGAGCAGTTGTTTGACTAATGGAAATGGAAATAACAAGTGAGTTTCAAGTTAAACTAAAGATCGTTTGTTCCAAGGAAAAGAAATTATTTTCTTTGCCAAGTTATTCCCTCTAATGCCTATATGCTTCAAATGCTCTTGTACATTTCATATTTGTCGGATATGATCTTCACATGTATACATTAGATCATATGAGATGCTGCGAAATGGTTGCACTTTTCATATAAAAATTCGGCGTTTGTGATGCTCCTGTTCTCACAGATTTCTAAAAAGTTCATCTCTCCACTAAAGCACTTAGGTGATTAGATGATTCTTCAATCATATCTTTTTTTTTGTTTTACTTAGTTCAAATGATAAATCAGCAAAGTTTCGTGAATCTGATCGACTATTTTCATATTCCTCTGCTACGTCATATACCGTAAGAAATGAATTGTTTCAAATTTCATTCATTTACAACGTGGAACCTTGTTTAGTTGCTTGGTCGTGATCGACTTAAACGTGAACGAGAAAAAGAACGTCAGTATTCAAGTTCTGTTCTCTCTCGTTTGAAAACTAAACCTTGTCTCGTTTAGGCCGGAAAAACATTCGTAAACATCGTGAAATAATGCAAGAATTATCAACAAATAAGAAAAACACTAGTAGTATGCTACTTTTTCTCGGGATCTTTGCGAATAGATAACACATCATATTTTATTTTAGTTGTTTCTGAAAATAATACGCAATTGACTCAACCGATAAATGATGAAGGTGATGAAGATATTGTGGATGAAGATGAAAGTACAACGAGCAGCGAAAAACCTCCATCACGATCAATGACAAATACATCTACATCGAGTAAAAGAAGAACAAAGTAAGTGNCTAGTAGTATGCTACTTTTTCTCGGGATCTTTGCGAATAGATAACACATCATATTTTATTTTAGTTGTTTCTGAAAATAATACGCAATTGACTCAACCGATAAATGATGAAGGTGATGAAGATATTGTGGATGAAGATGAAAGTACAACGAGCAGCGAAAAACCTCCATCACGATCAATGACAAATACATCTACATCGAGTAAAAGAAGAACAAAGTAAGTGCAAACAAAGAAGAAAAAATATTTCTTAACAAGTGTTTTTTTCTTTTCTAGAAGCAAAAGTTTACGAAATAAACGAGCCCTATCCGATTCAAGTCAACATTCAGAATCATGATATTCACTTTCACATCAATATATATATTTGTTTGTCGTAGATATCTCATTATCTATAATATTCAAAACTTTTCTTTTTTTAAATTATCAAGACGAAAATAACTAGACTACTTTCAAGTGTAGGGAATTGTTTTCTTTGATGTCTTCAATTTGAGAGAAATGAAATAAAGTATTCAACATGAATCATTCTTACTAACTACGTTGGCATGCATTTGAAATTGCATGGATCAGTCAAAATAATGTTTTTCACAATATAACAGACAAGCAAATATAGTCTTTTGTGTTAGAAAAGAAAGATTGCACGTCATGAATGAGATTATTGCACATGTTAAACAATCGAGAAGATGGGCGGTTAGAGATATACCGACTAGAGATTTATTTCTATCCAATTATGGCAGAATCCCTCAAAAAATTCGTGTAACACCTGCTTCAAATGAAAAAACAACGGTTGTGGTATTTCACGTCAAATCTTTATTACATCGAATTTACAATAATGATGATATTACTAATGAATTTTCTATTGTTCGACGTCATTTACATCCGTGTTCAAAGAAATACTATGCGTATGAACAGCTATTATTATTGCCAAATATTGGTGGAATACTGATAAGTCTAAATGAATGTTCATGGGTAACTAATTATACAAATAATTCGAAAAAAACAATTCAACCTGATTATATACCAGATCGCCATTTTCTTGTTGTGAATGAAATTATTATATTTTACTTACCGGAACACGAAACTTTTGTTGAAAAGCTTTCCCATGAATTGACTCATGATGATACATTGAGTCTTGTAAAACCTAAAACAGCTATGCTACGTCTTATTGGTAAATCTCAAAGTCGTGACAGCCAACGTCCTGCATCTTTTTATTTAATGGGTCGGATACACATTAAAAAGCCATATATTCATGATTTAACAATTAGTTACGGTGGAAAAGCTTTTCTTAATGTACATCATAAGATTGTTGCATGGCTTAATAAAAAAGATACTAGCGGTCTTGTACTCTTACATGGCGCTCCTGGATCAGGTAAATATTATCAAATGAATTTATTAAACCAATAATCATTTATTTATTTAGGTAAAACACATTATGTACGATATCTACTTCACTGTATAACAGAAGTAGAAGAAAGACGTCTTATCTATGTTCCCGGTGATATGGTTGAGAATCTTACAAGTCCTGCACTTATACCTCTACTTATTAACAATCATAATTCCTTATTAATTATTGAAGATGCTGAAGGAAGCCTATCTCGCTCGCGTACATCCAGCCAATCAGTTGCTAATCTTCTCAATCTTTCTGATGGTCTCTTAAGTGATGGAATTCAAGTTCAAATTTTAGCTACATTCAATTCTCCATTAGTTTCATTAGATGCTGCTCTTTTGCGTCCTGGGCGTCTTGTCGCTCAATATTGTTTTCCATCAACGTTGAATATTGAAAATGCACGGTGTTTAGCTGATTCGATTGGTGTTTCAAAACTAGACCAAATTACTGAGCCACTTCCACTAGCAAATATATATGCTATGAGAGATGAAAATGTTGTAGAAGAACAAGATGATTCGATATCGTCGACTTGTCGCAAATGTAAATCAACCACTGTTTATCGAGAAGCAGCCGAAGAAGAATAATATCAAATCTAGCAGCATCTAACTTTTTTTATTCATTGAAAATTTTAATCTGTCTCCAATACAATGATTCCTTTTATTACACTGAGAGTATAATTCTTATACATAATTATAAAGTCAAGTAGTTGAAGATGATTTTTAATAAAAAAAAAACTCATTATATTGGTTTTAATTATTGATATTTCTGCTCTTAATCGATTGAAGTATGAAAATGCTTTATCCTGTTCTGACATCTAACATGAGTATTTGAACGGTATTAAAATTATTTGTTTCTTGATGTTCACAAAATGAACGATGTTGGTACTTCTTTTCCATTTATTGTTGACATTGTTTTTGATTCATTTATCGATGGGATACTTTTTTTCTTAGTCATATGATCTATTTTACAAGGATAGCTTGTTCTATGATAATAAAACAAATATTTCTCATGCAATATTCTATTCTCACTTGCTGTCCTTAAAAAACATTAAGAAAAAATATTGCACTCTCGAAAGGTAAATCCTCTATTGATGAGATCCCGAAAAATAGCATCATAAAATCTTCCAATGCAAAGCCAACCATGTCTTGACATTTTAAACTGGCAAATTACAGAAGCATTTCGTTTGAATCAAATGGCCGTGGCATTATTGTTTTTTATTTGTGAATCGTAAGCAGAAAAGAATTAGTGATTGCGAATGAAAAAGAAAAGCAATGGAATATGAGAAATATGCATTTAAAGTAAAAATAATTTTACTGTAGATTTGTTTTTCTTTGATGCATGTCGCAGTTGTTTGGCTAAGAAGTAAACATTTTAATTTCTAACCGCTGATCATTACTTTACACACTTGTATGTAGATATTATTCTAGGCAACAATACCACAGTAAGTATTCCAATGTCCTCATATCTATAAATTTTTCCTGATTTCAAGATATAACTTGCTGGCGGATCGGATAAGATTCGTTTCACGTTATTTTTTCTATCAACATCAACACATACGAAAAAGTTTGGGGTAGAATATATTATTATCATTGCACATTTATCAAGGTGAACTGATATCCCGGAGCAACACATTTTAATTTTCGATGAATAATATATAGTTTACTACAAGTGTCGATTATAATTTCATTTCATGCTGGACTATTAAACATAGCAAATTTTATTTGAGTAAAGCATTAATAGAAAGAAACTTATTAGTTTTAATATGGGCGGTACAGTCTTCAAATTTATTGCAGAGTGAAGTCGAGAAAACAAATCAAATGCTGCTTTTTTTATGAATAACAAGTATTAATATTTCATCAGGGAACTTCAGTCGTCAATCATTAGACAACATTAACAGTGGACACCTCTTCACAATCAATCACATATTTTGATGCAAACTATCCCGTGCATTCTTATTATACACTACATTGAAAAAATAGAATTTGTTTAATGAAATATGGACTTTCAAGATTATTATGAAAACCTTGCTTTTTGACAGAACAACAAAAGCATTTCGAATACTTGAAAAACCATAGTGAAGCAAGAGAAAAAGTCTATTGTATTTGGAATGATTTCTTCGGGGGAGACCCTTACAAAATTACTCTTTCCTAAAATCAACATGATTTATAATTGACGCTTATCAACCATCCGTGATATATTTATGTCTTTTACGTTAACTATTTTCTCATTTATAGATGATTTATTTTAGAAGAAAAAAATGACAATTTTTCTCATATTTATGAATATCAATATTCATGTTCGATGCAATCACGTACACTCGTTACTGTTCGGTTCTTCTAGTTTATGCCGTATTTTCTCTTCTGTCGATCACACTCACGTATTAACGTGTAACATTAATACTTAGGTAAGTTGAGTACTTCGAATCAGACGAGTTAATTGGCACATTTATTGATTTTTCTACGTTTATCTAAGTAAATATATTCACATAACTTAAACAACAAATGTAGTACGTACCAAGACATAGATATCATTGGCCATTACAACTAGCAGGATATTCAGAATCATATTTCTTTCATTTTTCTCGATTAAGAATAATGTATATATATATATACATTTGTATGTCTGCGATTTACTGCGTTCGTTCAAGTGAAAAACAAATCAATCGAGATTATTGTTAACATTTTAACAACAGATGAATAGTAATAACAGAAATAGAAACTAAATCAAATGTAATTATATATTTAAATTATTTACTTCCTTTACGAAAAAATAATATCATATAAAATTGTCTTTTAAAAAATTTGATACGATTAAGATAAAATCATTGAATCGATTGTAAATGCAACAAGTTAAAATCAATATTGTTAGTTCATGAAATGGTGCGCTCAGCTTCTCATTTGCTTGCTTTTTTCGATTAATATTGATTTAGATCACTGGCATGATTGTATTTCCTTTATTTTTCGTAAAAAATACTAAGATCCTCATTAGAAGCGTGATTAACGGTGTTTCATTGAGTTACAATACATGAATGAAATTTCTATGGAAAATATGACATTTCATGAATTTATTAACAGTTAATAGTTCGTATACGCATAGAAATATTGATTGAAATGCAAGACACGTAAATTCTAGAGAAATTGCAGTTATTCGAATTCACCTTGGTCTGTCGAAAAACATCATTATTTTCTCTTTTCCAAAATGGAGAAAAAACAATGTTTAGCATATTTTTTTATTCAATATATTAAACATTCATGATTTATCATGAAAATAATTTAGTACTTTCACAAATCAAACACGATCGATTCTTAAGAAATAATAAATAAAGCGATAAAAGATGAGCAGATTATGAAGGGTAATGCCTAATCGGTTGCTCACCTTTCTTCTTTCTTCGTTTCTTTTTTGTGTATTTATATGAATAACACAGTTCGCTTGTTGCTCCTATGTCATTAGTGTGTCAACAGTTTCTGACTTATCCCCGCTTCTGTTCTTTTGTTTGTACTGGTTCCTTTTCTAGGAACATATGACAAAATGAACGGTGAATTTTTTGTAGTCTATTATACCTGTCTGTATAGATGATCATGTACTATCAAAGTTGTTTTAGGGATTGAAAATAGTTTTACTTATGAGCCACAATTAAAATTGGGCAAAACCACTGGAATCTTCGATAGGAAGAACAACAAAAACCGGAACTATGGATTGATATTTACTATTTCACAAGATATTGAAAACCAATGTTACAATAGAACAATACACAACATAGAATTGGTGGCTATGTACAAGTTTATAACGAAACAAAAGGAGAATACTTCAATACTTGTAATGCATTAACAAATTCATATTTGAGCTATCAAATTAAATATTCCATTGGCAGAGCTATATATTTCTGTCTAGCAAAATAGATTTACTAATTTGACAAAAAAAAAGTAACTATTAAAATTTTTTATTCCTCAAGTGGCATCGCCAAAACGAAAATTGCTTACCTTGCATTTAAATAGACCGAGAGAAACAAAAGTTTTTATTTTTCATTTTTATTTTCAAACCATATTTTCATTGTTTTTGTTTTCGCTTTAACACCAGCGATAGAACTGAGATACCTACGAACCCCGGATAAGAAAGCATAGAAAAGCAAAGCCACTTACGAGTAAAAGTATAGTTTAATTAGATATCTAAAATCATAAGGCCATATCGGATCATCGACTTTTGTTAGACGTGAAAATGTGTGAAATCAATTATCAAAAAAAGGTTTCTGAGTTCGTCATTCCCATAAAATATTGAATTGATAATTATTTGCTTTCTTTTGAAAATTGACGCATTATAATTAAAGCACTAACTAACTTTTCGCTTATTGAATTAAGATAGCATTGAAATTAGTATGACGCCGATTGATAAGAGAAAAAAACAATCGTTCGTCATAAATTTCAGATATCTCAACGTTTAGTTTACCCTTATATAACAAGTCGGTATTTTCCATATTTTTTCGTTTGATCGCTCAAAAGAATCTCTGTGGTTCATTCTATTGTGTATTGCAGATTATTTCCATTGTTAAAAATGTTACAGCTAATTTTAACAACGCTATTATTCTTGCCGACCATCGTTGAAGCATCAGGTTATTTTGAGTTTTAGTTTTCTTCGTACATGACATCTATTTAATACAATATACAGGTATATGGTCTTATGAAAATATCAAACAATGGCGCCGTGGAAATCGTTATTGTGCTGGTAATCTACAATCACCGATTGATCTTCGGTTTAACAGATCCACTTTTGATAGCCGTCTTAAACAAGTATACTTAGAAGACCGATATCCGCCAGGTAAATTATATTGATGCATATGTTTTGAATTTTGATGTTTTAACTATAATGGTTTTTCTTTGTTATAAATAATAGAACAAGCCGAAATTGTCAATAGTGGTCACACAGGTTTGAGCAGAATCTAAACTCTAAATGAGTTGAACAATTAGATAACGTTCATATCTTTTCATATTATAGCACAACTTAATTTAAAAAATCATTTTGTATTAAAAAATATTGCACCAGGAAGTGAAGATTATAAAGTCGAACAAATTCATTTTCATTGGGGCCATGCAAATAATGATAACAATGGGTCAGAGCATTTACTTGAAGGACAAGCATATCCACTTGAAGTTAATAGACGAAATGTTTTTGATATTTAATGGATGCTTTTTTTTAAAGATGCATATGGTTACGTATTCAAGTTGGTATTCAAATATTAAGGATGCAATGACTAATACACGCGGTCTTGCTGTTGTTGGTGTCTTCTTTGAAGTAAAATTTATTTGACTTTTTTTTTTAAAAATAATCTATATCGTGATGGTAACCACACAAAGTATGAGCTCCTTTCTTCCGGTCAATGAAAATGACAATTGTTTAGAGCTGCAACAAGTATAGTTTTATTATGAGAAATCACAAAAGCGTATCTCTACATTTTAAATAGCAGCTTTTGCTTAATCCTTAGCGTTCTAAATGAAACAGCTCTAAAAAAAACTTCCTGCTATAATTATAAAGGTTTTTAAAGTCTTTCAGTTGAGATGAAAATTTGTCTATATCAACTGATTTTAGTTGTTGAAATTTAAACGACAAAAATATTCTGAGCCAATATCCAGAATAGGAACACAGCGATGATAGTGTATCGTTATTATGTACAATCCTACACTAGTTAAGCATCTATTTTTAGGTTAAGAACAAAGACTGTATACACATGATAAATTTATTGTGGTTTTAGATACGTTTCAATGCTCTTGGTCAATAAGGACATTTAAAAATGATATATAGCTCAGTGCGTTAAACTCCAGCAAGGATTTACGAAATATAAAAATATAAAACTTCGATGTTTGTCAAAATAATCCAGTTCGATTCTCATAGTTTAATCATTTTCTATCAAATTCTCAAACGAACAAACTATTCGTATTATATCTTACACAAGGGGGAACAAACTGATTTCTTGATTTCCATGATTTCTTTGAGTTCTTATGATTTCCAGTGGTTTCTATTTGCTGGAAATCATTTTTTATATGGTCATTGCAAACCAGCAGAAATCATTGGAAAGGTTTAGAAATGTTGAAAAAATGATGAGAAATCAATAGAAATCAACAGTGGTTACTGAAAACATTGCACATTCTGAAAAAAAAAGGAAATTAGTAAAAATCATCAGTAACCAATAGAAATCAATATTTGTTTTCACTATATAGTTCGAGAAAGTGAATAGATTTTACCAAGACTTTCGCATCAAAGATTACATTGTTAACAAATCATTTTTCTTGTTATATCTTCAGCTTAGTACGGAACCAAATCCTTTTCTCCAACCAGTTGTCGACGCATTAGCACATATTCGAAGTGAACATCAACATACTCCCGTTCGTAAAGAATTCAATTTAAAAGCATTGATTGGTGAAGATCGTATGGCTCGTTATTATCGTTATGATGGCTCATTGACAACACCACCTTGCTATGAATCAGTGATATGGACTGTTTTATTAGATCCATTGCAGATATCATTTCAACAACTACATGCTTTTAGATATTTACATGATGCACAAGCTCATGTGATAGCAAATACATATCGACCAGTACAAAAAATTGGCACAAGAAAATTGTTTCGTAGTTTTCATTTACAAGATATTCATGAAGATAAAATACGACGACTCATAATGAAAGAAAATCATGGACAATGTTTAACGCTTAATATGAAATTAATAGCTATTTTCATTTGTTTATTAACAATTGCACAGTAGAACCATACATTTTTATATATTTTTGCTTTCAATCCCATACTATTTTGCATATGCTCTTTTTATTGTGGTTTTTAGAGTTAATACCATAAGAATACAAAATATAATAAATAATTAATTAAACCATACATATTTTAGTAAAGAATTCAATGAAAATTCTCAATGCTATTTTAAACCCTCTAGCATATTTTTCATTTTCTTAATCTATAAGAAAATTTCACAACAACATTAATAATCGGATAAAAATATTAGTTCTACACAAGAATCTGCTCATACTAGACAATATCACTATCATCAAAGTGTCAACTAGATACACTTTTTTTCTGGGATATACCATTTATTCACTTGATTTCATTGACAACAAAAACCAATCAGCTATTCGCTAAGGACAAATGATTCATAAATTTTGACATCAAGAGCAAAACTCGAATAGCCTCAAGCATATATTTCAATCATAATTACAATTCCTCTCAAACGAGTTTCTCGTTTGAGAATCGATTTTTCATAGAAACAACATGTAGAATGTTGAAGTAGAAATCATTGAGGTCAATAACAACGAGTGATAGGTATTCGTTGATATTTTTTCCTTTTTCCTTTTCATTTTTCGGTGCGATTTTCTGACCTTATGATAGGATGAAGCGTTTCTATGAAAAAAAGAACTATTCTCCCGTAGATTAGTTAAACTGCTCATCGCGTTTAGTCGGTGAAGTTACTTCAGCTGAATTGAATACTATCTTTATATAAATATAGATCTATTGTGGCAATACTTAGATTCGCAACTAATCATAAGAAGTCTCTTGCATACAACAGTCAGATAAAGACTCAACTGATTAAAAGTTGTAAGACTATATTTCAGTATTCGTCATATATCTATCAGGTATAAATTCTATCATTAAGTTTTATAAGAACAAACAAATCATGTCAAATAAACTTGAGAAGTACAATTATCCCGTGTAACGTTATTGGCCAGATTCGATAATTTATTTTCCTATTCAATCTATCTTATCTAAATTTTCCCATAAAAAATTTATTTTCATTGGAGCAGAATAAAACTCTAGTCTTCAGTAGGCTCTCTGCATTCAACATTGACGCCGTTTAATGTAACAGTGCAAACAGAGATTCATATAAAAAATATAATAAAACAGGTTCTTCAATAAACTAGCGTTACCGATACTTTTTGGTCTATATGATTATTGACTAATAAACGTAAAGCATGATATTCTAAAGATTTCATCACATTAGTTAGAGATGATCTTAGTGCAGTCACCATGGATTTATAGTCGCAAAAAGTATGTTAACGAAGATTTATTTTTCATCGTTCTCAATAATCTTTTGACTGTTAATTTGTGAAAATAAAATTTATGATTCTTGTATGCTTCGTAGAATCTGAATAAATATTTGCAACCCATTTTTCAAACAAATAGATCAAGGATTCTCTAGATTTTTATTATATTCCTTGAAAGAAAACTGATCTGAAAGTGATAACTACCACTGTTTTTTTCTTCTTAAAATTTCGACGTCATGTTTTTACAATTCAGAAACTATGTGTGAGTGATTTATTATTATAGTATAGCATCAGAAACTTAACCAATACAAAGATTTATCGTGCGTCGAATGACGAAAATAGCAATGAGGTCAATCTGTATGTAAACATTTGTTTTCGATTCTTCTAAATTATTTTACGAGACTGAGATTTTATCCTGATATTTTTCTTCAGATTCTGAAATATGTAGTCAATAGCACAGATTTTTAGAGCACTTTATGTTGCAAAGAGTGTCATCAAAAGAACAACTACCATAATAATTAGTTAGCATTTGCTTGTTTACAGCGCTAGGGGATTCAATCCATACAAGGACTTTAAATTCAGAGTAAACAAGAAAAAGAATTTACTAAATAAAGTTTACAGTTCAATAAATCTTGAAATATAGTATCATGTAGCATAAAAAAAGGACATGAAAATGCACTGTAGAGTTATCCCTGGCCATTCGTTCGGGATATCCTTTCGATGAGAAATAAAACAAAATTTTGTATTTTAGCTGGAAGAAAAAATCAATAAATTAATATCTATTTGGTATATTATTCATCTGAAGTAATTTCAACGTAATTCATCGATTTAAACAATTTATCGTTCATTACATATCGAACCTAAAATAAAGACATCTTTTTATTTTGAATGTATATGAACTCACATATTTTAGTAGCTTTTTGCTCGATACAAGCTATCTACCTTCTGTCCTTTTCAACATTATATCGTACAGGCATTTTTTTGTTACCGTCGTGATGACGATCAAAGAACACTAGCCATGTGAAAAAGGTGCACTCAAGCAGAACGTAATTGGTCTTGCTCTTCTATATACTCTAAACAAGTGGCCGTTATGAACATGTCAACGACATAATTTTCAAGTATACCTCTGATCAAACTAAATATTAATTATAATCAAAATTAAACAATATTAAAATGAGATCGTTAACTGCAGACAATTCCAGATCAAGATGAGAAGTGCTCCTAAAAATTATATACTTCAGAAATTATTCTTAATTTTGATATGTTTCATTATTTGTATCATATATTTAACTCTTCCAGAAAAAACTCCTACGCTCCATCTGGAAGAAACGCCAGTACGTGCCGTGCGGGGCGTTATTGTAACACTTATTCGAAGTTCAAGTAGATCCATATTTTTCACCATCAATATGATACATTCTATAACACAATTTTATCCAAATAATGGTACTTTTTTATATCCACTAATTATATTTCATGAAGAAAATTTAACTCCAGTCATGCGTCAACAAATATTATCGTGTGTGCTAAAATCGAATGGAACGATAAACATTTCGTTTGCTCTCGTTAATTTTAGCACATCAGTATCACCAAATACTGGATCACGATCAGAGAAATCAATGGGATATCGTTTAATGTGTCGATTTTGGACTTATGATGTATTCTATCATCCTGCAATCGTTCAAGGAAAGTATGAATATCTAATGAGAATGGACGACGATTCGTACTTTTCAGATAGAATTAAAAAAGATCCTTTTTTATACATGGATAGTCGAAAATTAGATTATATGTATCGATCTACATATAAGGAGTCGGCCTATCCATTATATTCTATCTTAAAGCCTATTCTCAAGAAAAAATATGTTCACATTACTTGTGTTTATAATAATTTTTTTATGATTCGTTTGAAATGGTATTATGAATCGCCGCGAGTTCAAAATTTTGTTAATGAACTAATTAAAGATAATTTAATACTTCGAGAATATATTGGTGATGGATGTATACATGGAGCTATGCTTCGTGTTGATAGACGACACGTCAGAGAAGAACATGTTAGAGATATTCCGTATGGACATAATTATCATATAATGCCACCAGGTTATCACCAATGGAAGTTTAAAGAAGTCAATGATTTCCATGAAGTTATGCATAAATCATGTGAACAGTTGACAATTCTCAAAGGTACTCAAGGCAAAGTAACAAGCATTAAGATGTCTTAACAAATGGAACTATTGAAAAAAAGATACTTTTGTCTTTGTTTCTATTTTCAATTAGATTAATTTAATATTTGTTTTATTTTATTTTCACCCTAATAAAACCGGTAGTCTGATTTGATCAAAAACAAAAATCCAGCTTTAACTCGAATATTAACTACGAATAAAATATATAGTTATCATCTATTGAAAGTGATGCATGTAGAAGATAAGAAAGAAAATAAAGGTTCTCTAAAATTTTTGCAAAAGTGTCGGCATCAAAACAGCTTAAAGTGAGAAGAAAAAAAAGACTGGATAAGACAACCCTTTCATGTTGTGATTGAACATGTTTACTCTGGAAATAGCCTATCACCATTAAAAAATGATTCACTCTACTACTCATCTAGTGCCTCAGAAAAAAAGTTACGCTTGAAATTATTAATTTTTGCAGGTCATATACGATCGCTTGACTTGTGATGCAATTTGAAAAATGCATTCAAGCCTCACTTTTCCCACTGAAAAAGTAAATGAAGAGCTCACGAACACGTTCTTTAAGATACGTTTAATTATTATAATGTCGAAAGGGAAACGACCAGGAATAGACAAAAATCGATCGGTGAGATAAATGTTCATCTCAAGCGGCAAAAAGCCGTTCAGATCAAAAATGAATACTTTTCCCGTTCTGTCTATAACAGAAGACGAACTATATAAGTATAAGTCTGCCTGTGTATACCAGAGACGTGCACAGGGCAGGACGGTCCTGTTGTCCTGTCCTGCCGCCCGCCAGGACCAAGGTAGCCAACAGGACAGACAAGGACAGGAGAAAAAATGATGCCCTGTACACGTCTCTGCCTCTGGTAGGAACTTGATTTTGTGTATATTCATTTATTATTATTTTGTGGTAAAACACTGCCCTATTTGCTATTGTTTCTTTAAATAGTATCAAGTTTAAGTTATCACATTCATGCTACAATCAATCTTGTTCATATTTTTTTCTTGTCGAGACAGTTAAGATATTTTTCTATTTTATTGTATTTACAAATTAGTAATAATTCAAAGTGTATTTGTTGTATTTGAAAATGATGTCAAATAAACTAAGCCTAAGATTACTAATACTAATATTTACTTTGATCGCCAACAGCTAGAGTTTGGAATCCGAAATTCGAACCCTATAATTAGTTTTCAGTCACTTGAAAAATGGGAATAAATCAGTAGCACTAACCAGGGCATGACTTTAACGTATTGTCCTGCCGCCCGCTAGGATCAAGGTAGGTAACAGGACAAGCAAGAACAGGAGAAAAAATGATGCCCTGTGCACGTCTCTGGTGTATACTAAATTCATATCGAGTACTTTTGTCGTCACTGTTCAGAAAAGATATCCGTGCATATACAACATATTCCATGCTATACAGAACTTTACAAACACCAAATATGAGTATAGTTTTCATTTTTATTTTCATTCTTCACATTCCTTCTTTCTCAACGATTCATTGAATCCAAATTTCTTATCAGCTCTTTGACATTCGTTATGCATCACCACCAAATTATGAAAGCTTTCGCTTATATCGTAAATGATTTTCGGCATCCCATCTTCATGCAAATTTACCCATCATTGTTTTAACCAAAGTCAACCAAAATCTAACCGACTGTAAATTTTCTCAACATACTTGGTACCGTGCAAACTCCTTTTTCTCTTATCACCAATACATGTATGTTCATTTCGATTACATACGAACGCATTTTTCTTCTATGGGAAAAATGATTTTAGATTTATGCAAACTATTTTTCCCATTGAGTTTTTCATTTTTCCGCTGCAAATTCATTTTTACAGTGGTTTGACGTTATTGGAGGAACGGGATATTTTCGTTACTGTTTTTTTTGTTTAGTGTGTGTATCGTAAATTTAGTTTTTAAGCATTTTTGACCTGAAGTCATTTTTCCGCTTGAAACGAGCATTCATGTCACCGATCAAATATTTGTCTAATAGTCATGAAAAGAAAGAAGAAAAAAACTATTTCAGAAGCGAAGATAGTCTCTCGCATCACGTATATAAACACGAGCGGGTATATTCTTCCTTGTCGTTCAGTGGCATAAATGTTAAAGTTAACTTTAACATTCAGTTACGTGTTAAAAGTAACTGCACTGTAGAATCAACTATCAAATATAGAAACAGAGCTTTACAGTTCACAGCAGGTGAGCCAAATCTTATGCATTTCGATTTCTTTATAGCTATGCTTCATCAACACAAAAAGCATTTCATATTTCGCATCATATTACATCCACGCTTCTGAGTTATAACAACAATATTTTACGCATTCATGCCAGTTGACTATAGATTGCTATTCATGAAAAATTTCGATGAGAACCTTATTTCATTCGGTTCTAATTAGTGTTTTACGTAACAACAGATATGGAACTGTGTAAATAAAAAATTTAGTCCGGGGATATTCGAGTAATCTGAAAGTAGTCTAGGCTTGCCAGACCAATTTAACTGATGTATGTTCGAGAGTGTGAGATACTACGATAGATTTATGTTAATGATCACAGGTTCTTTTTCATAGAAAAAAAACGTCGAAGGTAGAAAACGATCTGAACTGAGAGAACAATGAATTACTATATGAGCAATATCTTGCTATATTTCTAAACGAAACAAAAGCAAGCAAACATTTTATTCTGTTTTTCTCAAATAAATGTATTTTCACGCGAACACTCACAATGCCTAAAACATGTGAAACAAGCCATGAGCGAACCGTTTCTCACAATGAACTTTCTTTCGATCGAAACATACGATTACTAAATAGACGTCAATAAAAGAATTTTAAAGAATAACAGATCAGCAATCGCTTATCAGTTTAATTTAACATTGAACAAGACAAAAGCAAACTCTATTTATTAGTTTAGAATCACTACCATAAAAGCATGGAAAATATTATTCGAATTAGACAAATGCCGAAAACATTTCGAGGTTTAATCATGCTCGTTTTGGTTATTATCTATATCACTATTTTTCCAAACGTCACTTCTTATTATGAGCAAGAAAATCAACAAGCATCAGTACGGGGCGTCATTACGACGTTAATTCGTAGCACGAATCGATCTGTGCTTCTCACAATAAACATGATTCATTCTATTATTGAATTTTATCCAGTGAACGATGGTTATCTTTATCCATTTCTTATATTTCATGATGAAAATTTTACTTCAGCCATGCGTCAACAAATATTATCGTGTGTACTTCAAAACGACAATCAACTACAAATTTCATTTGCACTTGTTGATTTTCGAACAAAAGTGCAAGTATCCACCGAATCAAGATTTGAAAAACCGATTGGATATCGTTTAATGTGTCGATTTTGGACGTATGATATATTTTATCATCCTTTAATTATTCATGGACAATATGATTATCTAATGCGAATGGACGATGATTCGTACTTTTCGAACATAATGAAAAGGGATCCGTTTATATATATTGCTAGTCGAAAATTAGATTATATCTATCGATCTACGTATGTGGAACCATTTACACCTATGGAGCCCATCTTGAAACGTTTTATCCAGAAAACAACACTTCGGCGTGATTGTATTTATAACAATTTTTTTGTGATTCGTTTGAAATGGTTCTATGAATCGCAGCGAGTTCAAAGTTTCGTTCGTGAATTAATTGATGATGATCTAATACTTCGAGAATATATTGGTGATGGATGTGCTCATTCAGCTATACTCGAAGTTGATAATCACGTTAAAGTGGAACGTATTAGTGATATGCCGTATGGACATAATTATCATTTAATGCCAAAAGGATACTGGGGAATGAAATTTCGTGAAGTAAATGGATTTGAAGAAGAAATGAATAAATCGTGCCGACAGTTAACGGTACTCAGACATAGTAGAGGCATAATAAAACGTATCAAGATATCATGAGGCGTAGAACTGATGAGAAAAGCACTGTTTCCTGTTTATTGCTGGCTTTTATTTTTCATTTGTTGACTTTGTTTTCGCTCGTTACATTTTTCTGATCAAATAGTGAACTTTTAGTTTAACAAAAGCTAAATAAATATGATCATAAATAGAATTCTAATCTAAAAAAAAAATGCCTGTATCTCGTGAAACTAATCGATATAAAAATGTGAGAGAATTATTTGATTAACAAGAGTAAACCATAATAGAAATTATTGATAAACTTTGCTTCTTCGTATCGTAGCATATCAGAATTTTATCATAAAATTTTTGTTTCTGCAGGCATAAAGATGTTCATTGGTATATATCTCAGTCAGTCATACCCAACAGTTATACGGAAAGCCAAAAAGATATATTCAGTTGCGTGATTTTCTTCTAATTTTCGGCAGTGCACACTCGAAATAATAGGTGTAAGACTTCATGATTTAATGAACTTCTAAATAAGTCAGCGAAATTTAATTTTAAATTTTGAAATATCTTTTATACACATAAATATGTTCATCTTAATGAAGACCATACAATTCTAAACATTTTTTTCTCTAAAGATGTCGAATAAATTCAAGATCTAACTAAATAATAATGAAATATATCAAAAAAATGAATTGGCTTTATTTCCGAACCATAAAATAAGTATGATTTAATCTATTGCACTTTTTCTGTCATTTGAATTTTAGACTACTTGGGAAAAACCATCATCATAACTATTGTCTCAGTCTGAAAAATTTTGAAAAGCAACAATTAATTTTCCTATTTTCATTGCTTTTGTAATATATATTGTGAATCTTCAAAATCTTATTTCTGTTAAACAATGTTAAATACCGAATCTTGTTTTTATAATTATTCGAATTAAGAATTGTTCTGCTAATAATAACACTGTATACATCAATTCGTCGTATTCTACGCTGAAAAGCTTATGTCAGTGATGCGTTAGCAAATATATTCATGTATACTATCCTCTATCATTCTGTAAACATTTTCAGAAAATATGATTATCTAATGATAATAGATAATGTTTCGTAGTTGTTCAGATTCTATCAAAAAATAATTATCTTGATATACATAGTGAAAAACGCGATTATTTTTATCGATGTCCATACGAACCAAAAATAGAGCCTGATCTTACAAATTTTCCTCAAAAGAACAAAACTTGAATATGTTTGTATCTATAAACTGTTTTTCTTGACAATTGATTTGAAATCGTTTTCAAAATCGAAAAGCATTTGAAAGTTTTGCTTATAAACTAATTGATGATTATTTAATAGTTCGAGACTATATTCGTGATAGATGTGTTCATGGAACGATGCTTCAAATGGATGGTCAAGTCAGGGTTGCCACCTCATCAGGTCAGAAAAGCGGGAAATAGCGGAAGCAAAAATAGAAAAAACGGAAAGCTACTTTTTGCTGACCTTTCACATTTCCAAGAGTTTAAGTAACCTTGTTTTATTGCTCATAGTACTACTTTGTTCGCAGTTCCACAACATAATAGACAACTCATAAAAAATATCAGGGCGTACCTGACATGAAACTCCAAGAATAAAAGATAAACAATTTCCGGTCCAAAAATAAATATCTTTTCTCTGTCAATTCTTTTTCTACTCATCTTTTCTAAAAGTGCCATACTGGGAAAATGTTTTTATCGTCCCAAAAAATGTTCGCTTTGTGATAGTGAAATGACCGTATTGCGACTGTCAGTTCACTATTTTTCGTAGAGAATATACCACCGAAGGCGGCTCTTTTTTGGCACAAATTAAAACATTGGCCCGAAAAACGTACAATCCAAAAAAATAAAGCTCGCTTTTTACAAGTCTAAGAGGCTGATGTTGTTCTTTACATTCAGCTGTCGAATGTGACTATGCTTTCATCTATTATATTAACAAATGAATAAGAACTTGAAAGAAATTTTCTTTTCTTCACTGGCATTTCAAATCCAGGTGAATGTATTTCATAGTGGGGGCTAAAATGAACCCGAAGTGTGTTTCACTAGAAAAATTTATTGGAAAATCTATCATGTGAAGCGAAAATTTTTAAAGAATTGTATAGAATTATACGTTAGAAAATTATTTTCCAAGAAATTTTCGTCTAACATCACGTTATCTAGTTTCTTGCATGGCTAAATTTTCAATTAAACAACGAAAGTCTTTTATATGAAAAAGCGGAAAAAAAGCGGAAGAGGTAGCAACCCTGGGTCAAGTTAAAGTAGAGCATGTCACTGGTATTCCCTATAGTCATAATCTTTATTTTAAGTCACATGAAAATGTAATAATCTCATCCGATGCTGTGAATACATTGAATAAAAAGACAGAAAAGCTCTTGTGAATAATTGACAGTAACTCAGATAAGCCCGATGCCGACTAATACGCATCAAAATATTGTGAGAAACATAATTTATAAAGGAAACAGTCTTTCGTGTGTATTCTTATTATTCATTGTTAAAATTTTGCTTCTGACTAATTTTATTTTCTTTCTAATTAGATCAGTACGACTTATTCGTTAGAAATAATATAGTTTTCATTGTGTTTATCGTCGTTTTTGAATAGCTACGGTGCTGTAGACAACAAGCTATACTGTACAAAATTATCTAACGTATTCTCCATAGAATCAAGCTAACAAGACTCACTTTTCAAGGATGAGTCATTTGTAAAAAACTGAACATCTGTTTTCGATTACATGTTAATAGCTTTTAGAATATAAAACAGAGTATAATAATAAGGTATGATTCTTTTAGATACAAAACATACGAATTTGAATGTCACTTTATTCAAATGTTTGAAATAAACATTGTTTTTTATCTGATCTTATAATGCTAAAGCTGAATAAGATTCTCTTTTTTTCTTTGTGAAAGAAGAAAAGCATGCACTCGTTTTTCTTGTGTCGATCACATTCCGATTGTGATTGTAAAGCAATGATAAGAGGATGTACATAGAAACCATTCAAGCACATCGTTATTCATATTTTACTTCGATTTGTTCGTAACATGTGGTTGTTTAATAGACGTCGATTTCGCAATTCTCACAGATGTAAGTGACGTAATAATTTCTTGAGTATTTTGAGACTTATAGAGTTGAATAAAATCTGTAGCTATGCAACAATTCCACCTAAAGATGGAATATATGATTCGAGCTCCAAAATGTTTAAAATTATGGACACATTTCATTATTTTTGTGTGGATTGTCATATTTTTTGGTACTCTTGAGAAGAATAGCCTAGCTAAATTATACGATAAACATGCACGAATATCAGCTGTTATTGTAACTTTAATAAGTAGTACAGATCAATCAGTTTCTCTCACAATTAACATGATTCATTCGGTTGTACGCTTTTTTTTGGTTAACGCCACTGTTCAATATCCATTTCTCATATTCCACGATGAAAATTTTACTTCAATTATGCGTCAACAAATATTATCATGTGTGCTAAGAAGGAACAAACATATACAAATTTCGTTTGCTCTTGTTAATTTCACCACTTCAATACAACCAAATCCTGGTTCACGACTAGAAAAATCAATCGGATATCGTTTAATGTGTCGGTTTTGGATTTATGATGTATTCTATCATCCTGCAATCATTCAAGGAAAATATGATTATCTAATGAGAATGGATGCTGATTCTTACTTTTCCGATGTAGTTCATTACGATATTTTTCATTATGTAAAGAGTCAAAATATAGATTATGCTTATCGAGCTATCTATTGGGAATTGACACCGGCATTGGATCCGATTTTACGACGTGCTTTTAACAGAACACAAGATAAGCTTACTTGTATCTATAATAATTTCTTTATTATGCGTTTGAAATGGTTTTATGAATCGAATGGACTTCAACAATTTATTCATGAATTAATTCATGATGATCTAATACTTCGAGAATATATTGGTGATGGATGTATCCATGCCGCTATAATTCGTCTGGCGAGTCACACTAAAGTAAAATATTTTACTGATATACCCTATGGACATAATTTTCATGTGGTTCCATCAGGATACGCAGATTATAGTTTTAATCCCGTAGAACAATTCAACATAGAGATTAGCAAATCGTGTAAACAGTTGACAGTGCTGAACAGTTTTGAAGACGAAATGATACAAATAAAATTATCCTGAGAAGTGATGTTTGAGAAAACAAGAATATTCAATCTTATTTATTTTTTATTTAGACTTTTATCGGCGTCTTATTTCGACTAGTATTATTGTATTTTCATTATTTTGGTTTTCACGCTTCTGGTTTCGTCCTGTGTTAATATCTACTACTCAAATTGATACGTTTCTTAATTCAACATTATGTGGCCGTTTAATTCGTTATTCCGATTCAACATTAACAAAAAGTGAACTTAGGCAATTAAATGACGAAGCTTCATCCTTTTTTTCTTATCCAACCGATTGTAGTTTATTTACACGTCCAATAAGATTTTCCACTAAAGAATTAGCGTATCCTCTAGCTTTTAGTATTGTTATTCATTCAAATCTTGATCAATTAAATTTCCTCTTACGCACAATTTATCGTCGATATAATTATTATTGTATACATGTTGATATTAAATCGCCATTATCACTTTATGAAGCGGTAAAACGGCATTCAGCATGTACTTCAAATATATTTGTACCTGAAAAACGTATTAACGTTACATGGGGTCATTTTTCTGTTTTGGAAGCTGAACGTTTGTGTCAAAAAGAACTTCTTAAACAATCTGCAATATGGAAATATTATTTAAATTTAGCTAACTCAGATATTCCTTTAAAAACAAATTTTGAATTAGTTCAAATATTAAAATTATACAATAATCAAAATGATATTACTTCATTACCATATCTTTCGCAACTACGACACAAAAAAGTTCTATTAAATCGAACATTACCATCGTCCATAGCTTTGCCACTTTATAAAGGTGAATTTCATGCTTTATTGTCTCGTCCAGCTGTTGCGTATTTACATAGAAGTTCACGTGTTGCTGATTTATATAAATTTTTAAATGGAACATCTGTACCTGATGAACATTTTTATTCGATAATTAATCGTTGGAAAGAAACACCGGGTTTCTATCCATACGATCATGACTTAAGTCAGGTAACCTTTATGACGCGATATAAAGTATGGAATGATCGACCGGAACGTCATTTATGTCGTGGTGGTTTTGTTCGAGGCATATGTGTTTTTAATTATCAAGATCTATGGCATTTAGCAACAAGTCCGCATTTATTTGCAAATAAGATATTTTTTCAACGAGATCGTTTAACACCGTATTGTATGGCACAATATTTAGATGTGCGCACTAGTATGAAACAAGAAGAAAACGATTTTTCAATAATTGATATTGACTTCTATAAGCAATTGGATAATGTGCGATTTGGAAAAGAATAGCAATTAAATTGAATCATTTTTTTTCCAAAAAAAGAGAAACTTTGAATGAAAATCATTATGGAAAAGTTTTTTGCTTTTGTTAATTATTTAATACAATTATTAAATAAACAGATTCATTTTTGGACTACTGGGTGTATTGCTTGTTCGATCAATATTCGAATAGTTATTCAATTTTAGGTATAAGCTCTAGGTTTTCTATAGTTCATTCATTTTTATTGTTCAATAAAAAAATTGAAAGACATTTTTTTCAATCGAGACTTACAATTTAGATGAAATATAGAAACGAAAATGCTCGATACATCATCGTAACTCATTCATCAACTATTTTAAATCTTTTTACTTCAGTTGTTTGGAATTATCGTTCATTCAATAGATTTAATCATTTTCTTCTTTGACTTTGCTAATTGGAATCTAAATAGTTATCTATTAATACTAGTTTATGACTGTAGATTATGTGATGGGCAAATAGCAACACATACACTGTAAAATATACTAGCCAATAATTAAAACCTGAGTATTGTTAAAAAATTTATTCAAAAATTCAATCTTATCTAAATGTCAAAATCAATCTGTGAAATTGAGAGAACACTGTAAATTAGAATCTAGGCCATTGTTGTGTACGAAAAGAGAAACTTGGCTAAATTTATTAGTAACAGTATTTCGTTGACGAATACTAGTCGTCAAGGACCATCACCGCTGCCTATTAAACCAGACCATGAGTAATAAATATGACCACAATCTCTTCAGTACGTATCACTATTTGTATAGAATAAAAAATATAGTTTTCATCTTTACAACACTGATTATCTTGAATATAAGGAGAATAAATTGAATCAATTCAATGAAAATAATAAAAAAAAGATTATGACAAACATCATAAACTTCTTCAACAATGTTGGCAGTCATTGTTGATATCGTCAATCTGCACGACACAATCCTTTCTACGAAGGCTACTCATCAAATAGCAACTGTATAAATTGACTACGTTTTCTATATCTATACACCATCACATTTATTATTATCAGTTGCATCTTTTTCAATAGTGTGTCATAACAAATGTTCTACAAACAAAGAACTGATGTGTAAGCACAATGAATGAAGGAATTTTATCTTTCTTACAATTGCACTTCAGAGTGGTGCAAGTAAAAATACGATTTTTGTAGTATTCGTAATCGGACAAAACTCGTACACTACCTAGCTCTATCATCATTTGGACTGTTGAATTTTAATTTACAACGATCCATTAAATTGAAAAACAAATCCTCAAAAATGTTCATCTAGAATAAATTCATTAGAAAGAAATAATTAATTTGGTAATCATCACACGTTTTTTTTATCCAATTCGTATTTCATGCTTTGATTATTATTATTATCATCACATATCGCTATATTCTACTCTTTGTTGATACAGCTGTACTCACTTTCATTCGTATATTTTTTTCATATTCTCTACTCTTCTTTATTTGCCAATTTCAGTTCTCTTTTGTTTTTTCTTCTTAGTAAATATACTGTTAAAACTTCATTCAACTTCTATTCTCCTTTCTTTCATTCTTGTGATTCATTATTCTTATCTGTACGATACTTCAGGTTTTCAATTTTTACGTCACACACAGTTATCAGTGTGATATCTCTGTTATATTTTTGCTCTGTATAATTCATCTAAAAATTATCTATCAGAAGTAATTGTATTCATTGTTAGCAGTTCTATTCTTCGTTTAGAATTCTATTTAACTTGAATCAAGTTAATAAAAATATTCTTGTTATCACATATTTATAGAGCTCTAGGCCAGACGTTGACAATTTACTCGTTTTCATCTATCGTATGTTATCAGTGATAGCACGTATGTTCTTTGAGAATTTATATACGATGAAGAAAATCAAATTTTCTTTTGAATCTTTAGAATAATGATAAATTAAACAACTTGTTTTCAAATTTTGCGTAACATTATTTCGCCAATTATACGTTGCCATCTATTTTGTCGCAGTAAACAGAACAATAAATCCACACATAAATTAAAAAGTAAAATAAAATCATTCCACATCAACGACATAATAAAAACGAGAATAAATAATTGAATTTTTTTAATGATCATTAAGAAGAAGTATTCATGACTAGTCCAATATCATCAGTCTTGAGAATGGTTTTGATTGTTCTTATTTTGGTCAGTGTTTTTCTATCTTATGATGTTTATCGGCATGCAATACACAAACGAGACCCTACTACTAACTCCTCAAATCCTGCATCTCGAGGAGTTATAGTAAGTTTGATTCGTAGTACCAATCGATCAATTTCTCTCACAATAAACATGGTCAATTCTGTTATTTATTTTTTTCCAAACAATGATAGTTTTCCATATCCATTTCTCATATTTCATGATGAAAATTTAACGCCGGTTATGCGTCAGCAAATATTATCATGCATATTGCAAACTAAAAAGCCAATAGAAATTTCTTTTGTTCTTGCTGATTTTCAAACAACAGTAAAACCAAATCAAAAATCAAGATCCGATAAATCAATCGGATATCGTTTAATGTGTCGATTTTGGACTTATGATGTATTCTATCATCCTGCAATCATTCAAGGAAAATATGATTATCTAATGAGAATGGACGACGATTCGTACTTTTCAGATACTATCAAAAAAGATCCGTTTCTATATATGTATAGTCGAAAATTAGATTATATGTATCGATCTACATATAATGAACCAATCAAAGAAATAGAGCCTATCCTACGACGTTTCTTGAACACAGCAATACTTCGACGTGATTGTATTTATAATAATTTCTTTGTGATTCGTTTGAAATGGTTCTATGAATCGAAACCAGTTCAAAATTTTGTTCGTGAACTAATGTATGATGATCTAATGCTTCGAGAATATGTTGGCGATGGATGTGCTCATTCAGCTATGCTTCAAATTGATAGTCAAGCTAAAGTAGAACACGTCACGAATATTCCATATGGCCATAATCTGCATTTGATGCCATCAGGGCAATTGCACTATCAATTTCATGTGGTGAAAGGATTCAATCAAGAGTTAAGTAAATCGTGTGAACAATTGACAGTTATTAGGGGTAGCCGACACGAATTAATACGAATAAATTTATCCTAACAAAACCACATCACTGGTCTTATAGTTTTTCTTATCACTGAAATATATATTTCGACATCTAATATCGATAAAATATTTCTGAATCATGCACAAAAAAAATGTGTTATCCATAACAACTATACTCATGAGTAGTTGATTAAATATTCTTCGATAAAAGAACATTGTAGCTCACACTCTCTCTCATATCAAGCTTTTGTTACATAATTCGTAGTATCCTCGCTCTTGCAATAGTTAGTAAAGAACATCTTCTAGTCATTCATGTGCGACATCTAAAATTAAATCTTACTCCGTTTTCTTACGTTGGGGAAGTTAGCACAAGATTCGAGCTTTTCCAGCCCGGATTCGCCTATATGATTGTGTTGAATTTCATTTTCGTTGTGTTGGATGCAGAATTTTGTGCTGAATCGAATGATGTAATTTTTAAAGGGGGTTGCCGATCAAAATCTGGCGCTTTACCTGGAAATACTGCTTTTTCTGAAAATCTTGTAGAAGTAATTCCAGCCCGGATTCGCTGCTGTAGCTGTGTTGGTTCTGAAAATGATTGTGTTGAATTCAGAATGAAATTCTACATCGAATGATGCTAAACTTGTATGGGGTCATCGATCGAAAAATTTCTGGTCTCACCCAAGTCATCCCTCTAAATCTATATTCCAACCCCATCCAAGTCGAAGAATTTTGGTCGATGACCCCATACAAATTTAACATTATTCGATGCAGAATTTCATTCTGAATTCAACACAACCATTTTCAGATTCAACACAGCTAAAGCAGCGAATCCGGGCTGGAATTACTTCTACAAGATTTTCAGAAAAAGCAGTATTTCCAGGTAAAGTGCCAGATTTTGATCGGCAACCACCTTTAAAAATTACGCCATTCGATTCAGCGCAAAATTCTGCATCCAACACAACGAAAATGAAATTCAACACAACCATATAGGCGAATCCGGGCTGGAAAAACTCGAATCTTGTGCTAACTTCCCTAACGTGTTTTCTTTCATCCACCATTTGAACAAAATTTCTATCTACTCCTTAATTAACTTACATGCAACGCGGGCAAAAAAAATTCATCTTTTCAGCTTCCATGTGACAGTCGAATTTATTCCTTTAATCGCATTCAAACCACTTCAGCAACATATAGAAGAGGCATATTTAATCCTTTAGGGAAAAACATTTATGACCGTTCGAATGCATCGATATTTGCGGTTGGTTTTAATTATTGTTATATCGGGTATATTATTTCAAATTTTAATGACTTTGTCTTTTTCAAAATCCCAAAATGGCTTGGCTATTGTCTACTCAGATCCTCTGTTCGAGGTGTCGTTGTAGCATTGATTCGCAATACTAATCATTCCATCTCTCTCACAATCAATATGATGCACTCTTTTCTCTATTTTCATCGAATTAATGGTATTTATTCATATCCATTTATCATATTTCATGATGAAAATTTCACTTCAATTATGCGTCAACAAATATTATCATGTGTACTAAGTAGGGGTGAACCGTTAATGTTAATTGGAGTTAATTAAGAGATTTAATTAAGTGATTTTACTTAACACTTAATATTAATAAAAAATGTTTGCGTTAGTCACTTAATTACTTAATATTAAGTGTTAACGCAATACTTAATTTCTCAACTGACTTCATCATCAGACACGATCATTTTATGAACATGACTGAGTTCTATAAACTTACACTGAAGTTTTCAGATGCCGATGAGAACATTAAACTGCTAGTAAGGGATATAAGTAGATCTTTGGCATCCCGGTAAGCCGGTAAAATCAACATAGCACAAATTTTATATACGTAATCTGTGTATAAAAAATAGTCTTCGAGTAAAAATTGACTAATGCGAACACAGAATAAAAGCTTATGGGGAATGCGATGTGTCAGTCGAGAGAAAAACATCCCTGAAACAGAAATATTGACAACAATCCTAACTCACTTTTATTAGCATTCATCATATAGAAATGGTATGTGTGAATCCTCCCTTGACTCATCTGTATAGCAACGACGAATATGGAGTGACTCAGATGAGTTAAAGTACTGTTGATTTGAATCATTCTTCGCAACATTTTTTATTTGAATATCCTGTCTTATAGAGAAACTGATGCAAGCTGTATGAATTTACCAGTTTGAAATGTCAGCTTTGATATTAACTCTTTAAGTCTAGTGTTCAAAAGTTGTCTAATCGATGCAACAGCCTTGTTTTCACTGTAGAAAAAAAACGCTTTCTTTTGCTAAATGAGATCGATTGATGCCCAGGTCAATGATTCCGGAGGACGGATACTGTAGGAACCGGCCGGAAAGATGCGGAAAAATTACCGTATCTGGCCGGAAAGCACGGGAAAACACTGGAAACTGGAAGCAGTATTCCAGTTGGAAGTTACCGGATTTTTTTCCTGTGGATTCCGGTCAGTTTCCTGTGTTTTCCGGTCAGTTTTCTGTGTTTTACATCTGGAAGTTGATCGGAACCTACAGGAAGAAAATCCGGTAACTTCCAACTGGAATACTGCTTCCACTTTCCAGCGCTTTCCTGTGCTTTCCGGCCGTTTCCCGCCGTACGTCCACGACCTGGGTGTATTCAATTGAATGAATAAATAATATCAGTAAAATCGAACGATTTACATGATTAAAATGAAGAAAATATACTTTTGTAACAGTTACCTTCGTTCTATTGAATTAAATTTTTCTTCACTTGATTCATGTTTATATAAATTCCTTTCGCATTGTATTAAATTATGGTAATTCTCGATGAATTTTTACAACTGGTGACTTAGTTCTATGTCTTACATTATATCTCTTAGCTTTAGTCAAGTTTACAGAACATCTGATATATATAATAGAAATTCTTTTACGTTAGTCACAAGGCTGCAAAAAGTCATGCATCAAAGTACCATCAGGGTAATATTTTTTCTACACGAATTTGGGAGATTACGATGAACAAAACTGAAGAAAACGAGTGACCTTACAACTTTGATATACATTCTAAAAGAGAGATGTTGCTTAAAATGATTTGCACATGTCAATTGTTTTTTCTAAAATTATTGAAAAATTGTTTAGCCATGTTTTAATGATGACTAACGGCAATATGATAATTATCTATAGTTTTTAGCTCACATTGTCTCACCTTGATTTGATCCTGTACAAAAGAATAATATATTAAGTGTCTTCTTAACCCTAATTCACTCTCCCCTGACGACTCCCTGGGGAGAATTGATGAGATTTTTTTAAATAAAAAAACACTTTTTAATTCTTTTAAATTTTAAAAGATTAAGAAAAATTTATTAGTAATTAGATATTTCATCCATTTTGGCCAGATAACTACCCGGGGATTCGTCAGGGGACTCCCTGCACTGAAAAAAATAAAGGTGCTGTACGGAAATTTTAAGGTTTGGTGGTACCTTATTAAACCCTTAGAGCTATGGTATGGACCTGCGAAACGTTTTGTAGGTTTAGTACTAGAAAAAGTTCGGTGCGATCGTTTTATAAGGTTCTGGAGTGACAGAGGTTTCGTACCATACTTTTGTGAAAGTCAAAGTTGAGTCAAGTTTTGTATGAAACCCTTGCACGTTTCGCGTAATATACCTCTAATAGGTTCCTCCAACTGAAAAATTGAAGTACTTTTCTTTTAAGTTCGCCATCACAACCCTCCCTGATGTACGCTTATCCTTAAAACTATCGATCTCAGCTATCCATTATAGACTTTTCAAATTCAACGTTTACATGAATGTATATTTAGAGCCAACATCATTGGCTTTTTACACATTGTCCAACGGAACTATTTGCCAGGTAATTCCATCTTTTGAATGGCAATTTTTGTTTTTCTGTTTTAGATTACCCAATTCAAACATTTATCTCAAGTTACATTCAATAATCACATTGCTCTTCAAATATTTGAGGTGAACAAATAAGACAATTTTACTTGCAACAATTATATTTGTTTCTTCTTCTTCTGCCATAGATTACTAGAATTTATATTTGAAGTTATATTTTATATTGAAAGGGTTAAATTTCTTTCAAGTCATTCCATTCAACATTATTTCAGGTAATTCTACATTCACCCTATAACTATATCTTTATCTTATATTATTAGATCAAAATACTCTCTTTAGGTTTCATTCAATTTTCAAAAAGCTTCTTTCGTCCAAGTCGTTCACCTTAACAATATTTCAGGTAACTCAACATTTTTACATAATAACTTTCTTCTTTTCTTTGTTGTAGCGTGTTATATATAAACTTTCACTTCAAGCTAAATTTAACTTCGAAAATTCTTTTCTTTGCACAAATCACTATGCAACCGAGCGGTATTTCAAGTCATTCTACATTGAACAGTATAGGCGCTTTTTCATTGTTGTAGATTATTATTTGGAAATATTTACTTATAGCTAGCCTCCACATATGTTTCTTTCATTCAGATTGCCCAACTAAACAAGTTGAAAATAATTTCAACGCAAACACTACGATCATTTTTTTTCTATTGCATGATTATTAAACCGAAGTATCGATATCGATACGGATGTCATATTTAAACTTTGGCTCGGTTCGGATTATTCAAGTCAATAGTCTGGTTATGGTCTAGTGCTTTTAATAGTTGGCAAGTCTGGCTAATTCATCGAAATATTTTCTATTTGTGTCTTATGTAAAGCCAATGAAGTAAGGTTGTTCGCTTGGTATTCTCTTGCTACATTTTGAACGTCTCATCGTGCATTCCCTAGAGTCTTAATCTCTAAAGCTAATATTAGGCAACTAGAAAGAGCATTTTGAACCCGTTCCGAACGGCAATTCTGGGAGAATCGACCTTAATTTGGGTGAATTTGAAATAATAGAAAGAGTTTGCGATGATACTCATGCACATCTGACGTTTTAACTTTACGTATCGAGTTCTGTAAAGCAGAACTGCCATTATAACGGCCTGTTTGGTTATCGGAAAATATGAAATTCAAGATGAGTTGATCTGTTTATATTATCTTGAAGTAGAGTGATAAACTAATTGAGAACAGCATTATTGACCCCGTTTATTCCTTTTCTGTGTCAGGAATATATTTGATAATATGGGCTTTTGGAGTTTGATGATTGACGTAAAGATTTCTGACGCAAGAAAAGGATAACTTGGGTCAATAGTGCTGCTCTCAACCAAACTCCTATTCTACTTTAGTATAATGTAAAAGGCAAAACAGATTTGAATTCCATATTTCCGGTGACTTAGTACGCCGGCTTGATGACAGCTCTACGATTAAATTGGTATTGCGGAATTTAATCTGTGAAACCTAATTTTAAGTTTGTCTATTGGAATAAGTTTCATACTAAACCAGTGTCGTACGATACTTGAAAAGGTTTAGAATTCGTTTCAAAATTCAAAACCTTTTTAACTTCGGTACGGTACCCTTTTTGTTTTTAGTGCACCTACACCAACACCCACCCACGCACCATCAGTACTCTAAAACTCTTTTTTTCACTGAACTGAAACTGTTGACATATGGATTAATATATGATAGGCATCAATTATTTTAATGACTGAATACAAAAAATTAATGATTTGAATGAGCACAGATGTAAATGCATAAGAAGAAAATTACAGAAATTCTCATCTATCGGTTACTTATAACTTCATGAATATAGGTCAACAAGCAAAATTACAATCAACTCTTTTATGTCTTTCAATAATCGATATCTATCGCATCGATATTTTTGTTGAAATCATCACCAACGTACCAGAGACTGTTTTGCAGCCAATCACTTCTACCTGCACCTTTCGATTTAAATAACATCATTTGATGTCCAGGTGCGACCAGAATCGCAGAGATCTAAGTCATGAACAACGAATATCATGTGCATAAAGAAAATATTGACTAATGATTCTGTACCTTGCTCTTCCAGTTATCTCGATTGGTCGGCTCTTTGTGACCTGAATTATTGAAACATTGCGCTTCATGTTCTCTTGGACAACCGTCGTCTAAATCAGCGAATTGCAATATTTTTCTTTTGTTAATAAAACAAAAAGTCTCATGACTCAAGCTTATGCTCTTACGCTAGTTGTTCTACAAATATCTATACTGTACTCTTTTTGAGCATTCGATTCATGAAATACAAATCAGATAGCATCACACCTTACCAACACAAACACATCCAGTGAGACCCTGCTGCGTTGTATCGAAGGGTAATAATCCATGAATGGCCAGATCGATATTGGGTTTACTTTCAGATGTCACATATTTATTTTTATATACTTTAATCATTGCTGAAGCAAGATTAAGATCGCCGAAAGTAACAATAATTTGATCGTAACCTGTAAAATTATTATTGTCATTGATTAATGAAAGTGGATAATGATTGCCGATTTTCTATACAAATAGAAAATATTAATAATAGATACTTTATTATGTGATGATGATCATATTACGCGTGAAAGCATAGCAAGATACGATGCTTCAATAACATTGGCTATTCGATCGTCCTTCGTTCGTTCGTAAAGTCGACCGAGTCCTTGATAGAAGACACCTGCACAAAAAGAAAAATGTATGAATGAAGAGCGCGCCCATTGTACCGTTCTGTTTCGGTAATAAAAATGTTTATAAGTCGAGTTGTACTCAACCGATTTTGATATTTTCTTTTACTGCTCTAAAGGTGGTCATTCACTTCTAAAAAAATGAAGTTTCTAGCTATTTCAGTTTCCGTGAATTTTTAGCTATATTTGTAGAGCTCGTCACGAGCTTTCAGAATATCTCATAAATTTTAGCTCTTGACAATTTTTTAGGAACAAAAAGCAATAAATATAATCGTTAAGACACTTTTCATTTTTGTGTAGAGCGAGATTAAAATCATTGTCTTTCAATTTCAAGTAATTCGATTGGAAAAAATTTGATCGAATATGAAAGAGAGAGAGGAGGGGGAAATAGTTTGGCGAAAAAACGAAGTTCGTTTAATAAAATTCATTAGTAGAAAAATTTGAAATAAGCAAAACAAAATGATGTTCACACAAAATGTAGAGCGAGTTTTTAAATTTTGGCACTGCTGTAATTCAATGACAAATGGACTCTTTACTATAAAAAATTTGACTCTTTTTTCAGCTCAAAGAGTTGGATAATCAATTTTAGTAAGAAAGTGTAGAGCGAGATTTTTCTAAGGAATTATGCACTAAGATTGATCAATATAGGTAACTAAAGCACAAATAGCATGTGTATCGATACTTGTTCGACAAAATTATCATTTCTGTGCGTCGGCCGCATCCGAAAACATGTATCTAGTGCTAATTTGACAAGACTTTCAATAAAACGATGTATTTTAGAGTCATTATCATTGATTATGACACAAGTGTCTGATAAATTTCATTAAAGGATGTGATATACATATCAATACAGATGTCGAATGTGCTAATTACTCTGATTCTAACAGTCCTCCATTTTAATTTAGCAGTTAAAAATGAAAGGAAAACATGCCTTTACATATGATCAAAAAAAAAAATTTCGAATAAAAATGAAATGTTTAATTTGAAAAACTTTCGATAAAGAATATAGGAAAAAAAGCGATTACCCAAGCTACTTATCGACGTAATAAGAAAATAAAAATTGAACGAAGAAACAACAAGATGATCGTCACCATCATCAGTGACGAAAGATTCAAGAAAAAAAGAAGGTCATCCTTCTGTCCCTATACTTAGCACGCTGGATCTTGCCGAGATCCTTTTAGTTGTACACGTTCAATAAATATTTTTTGAATTTTTTGTTAGAAAATTATTATTTGAAAGCAAAAACCCATTACCACCATGCTAACTTAATTCATATCGTTAATCTCCCTTGCAGACATGGACAAGTCAGCGATTTTTTGACTCAAGTCAAGTCAAGTTGAAGTTCAATCCGATTTTTTTCCATGTTTTCTTTAATTGAAGGCAAATTGTCTAAAGCATTCTTTCTTTGATTCATATCAGATTTTTACCATCGTTTGCTACACTATTTATTAATGTAATTAGTATAAAAACAGAAAACAACGTATTTCCGCTAAACAGATTTTTGGAAAATGAAATGTCCAATAAAAATTGAGGAAAATTTCATACATATTTCAGGAGCCATCATCTTATTTCACGCGAATTAATTCTATAGACATATCTACTGATCTTCATTTCTATTTTTTCACTACACTTCAAGCTAGAAACCCGAAATTGAAGTGAATAAAACCCCTTCATGTACAGGTGGAGCAAAAAATTCTGGGACATTGAAGAATTTAGTCTCATTATTCAAAATCTCATTCGAATAAAATTTCGGTGCGTATAACGAAAATATTATTCGTTGAGCTTTCAGGCTATAAGACATAGTCTTGAAACTTTGTTTCGAATAGGAAAAAGCAAATAAAACAAAAATTGTCCAGCGGCAAAAAGTCCTGGGGCGTGTCGTTAGCTACAAATGTTGGTCTGATATCTCAGTCATTTTAAGACATATGAGACTGAAAATTTGTGAACATATATCGCATGATCGGCATGAATCATTAATACTAATCCGCAGTATAGATATTTAGTTGGCCAGGAGTTATAATGAATAGTAGCTTATATTATTGCACCTCTTATAACTTCAGAACCGGAGATTATTAAGAGCCGGAAAACCAACCGTTATGTAGCCCTAATATGTACCCATCCACGAAAGAAATGTTATAAAGGGTGATTGAAAAATTTACAAAATGCGATTATACTTTTTTTTATAAACGATTTTGAATGAAACAAGCTTTCGAGACAAATACGAAAGAGATTACAACAAACTAACGTGAAATTCTCACAGAATATAGGGTAACACCAGAGTAGCCTTTCTTCCAGTTTGCAAGAAGAAAATAGTTCATAAAAGGAAAAACCAACTTCGAATATCATAGTTCAATTGAGTCCTGTGATGCAAAGGTTTCGATGGTTAAGCTCAAATTACAAGTTAATGCTGAGTAACTTCTGTTCTTTTTGTTTTTTATATCAAGAACAAAACTTTCACAACTGTGACTGGTAATTTAGAAGTTAATCAATAATGATGTTTTTTATATGTGTAAACTTTATGTCGATAGGATACTGAAAACTGAGATCCCATTTTTCAATGCCCCAGAACTTTTTGCCGGACCTGTATATACATTCTTTGTTTTGACTCGACTTTTCTGTGTATGGTCAAGTCACAAGTCAAGCCAAATCATAGTCGCTTTGATTCAGGTCACAAGTCAAGTTGCGTCATTTCTTAAAAGTTTCAAGTCAAGTCAAAAATGATTTGACTTGCCCATCTCTGCTCCCTTGTGCGACGGGGAAGTATAGGGAAAATATCATTCTTATACACATTCGACATCACTCTATTAAATGCAACACTTAATTTGTTCCTATCGTGAAATTCATTTTTTTCGATTTTTTTCTCAAACGGTACAATGGGGGCGCTCTTCACTCATATACTACATAAGATTTCAGAGAAAATGATTATCAATTAAGATCATTACTAGTTTTATTGTTGATGCTATTCAAATCCAAGAATTGTTTTGCCGTTTTAAGTTCAATCTCCAAGAGAGTGTAATATGAAACATGGTTATTTATGCCTCATTTGCGGAAATTTTGAACTTGATAATGATATACCATTGAATTCTTCTGTATCTCTTACAGGTGTTATGCTCTGACTTTTCGCTTCGTTTTGACCTGTTTCAATATATGCTATAGTGCACTAGTTTTTCATTTACATAAACATTACAGATAATCAATGAATCATTAGCATACCTCGAAATGCAAGTTGATCACCTTGACAAGTATTTGTTTGGTCACATTTTTCGTAGATAATATTATTTTGTGTAAATTTTTTAATTGCGTTTTGAATGAAGATCATTGCATCAGAAATATACTGTGCATGCCCTGTTGCATTTTCAAGAGCTATAAGTGCTTGTACAAGTACACCATACTCATAGGTCAATGACTAAATAGAAATAAAGAGACAGTATTACTGAAATTAGTTTTAAATCAATAGATAGTTGTCGTATTTTGAAGAAAAATCTTACTCACACCTCCTACAAGTGTACAATTATCGTGAGCGGTATCCAATGTATCTTTTTGATCGCCTGTTTGCGCATTGAGTAATCCGGATGTGAGCAACCAATTATAAATATCAATGGCACCACCGTGTATGCCTCCATGAAGTAGAGTTGCATCATGTGTAAAGGAGAACATTGTAGCCATTGTGAACATAGTTAAAACATTCGAAATAGTTGTCTTAGCTGTTCGAAATGGTCGCAAAAAACCATGATACCAATAAATGCTGATGCAAATAGGATATAATAATCAAAGAGATACTATAGAAAAATACAGTGATAATTTACTCACCCACCACCACATGTTTCTGTTTCATGTTTCAGGTTGTCGTTGATGACTATTTGAGCTGCTTTTAGTAACTCAACAGTGGCATCACCTGTTGATCGAATGTACTGCTCAAGACGTAGAGCTCCATTGGCCCACCATGCCTGGTCGTCAGTATATTCAGTAAACACATAATTATTTCGATTCTTAGCTGTTTCAATAGCTGCCCAACGTGTAGCCAAGTAGAGTTTATCCGTTGCTAAAATGACATTCATGGATCGTCGGTTTCAGTGACTTAATCTATAGATGTATACCTCTGCCTTCCATTGTATTAAAAAATTCAGCTAAAGCCCACAGTCCTACTCCGCTTTGCCACCAGATTTTTGCTAATATATTCGACCATAAACCATATCTTCCATCATGATCATACCATTGGCTGGTCAATTGTGTAGCTATATCGTACGCTATGGCATATGGGCACTGATCATCAAGGAACTTCTCAGTGCAAATAGAACGTAGGGCTTTGATTACGTTTTCTACAGGAGGATCGAAGGCGGTGACAGAAAGAATAAATAGAGCTAGAATAAAAATGATCTTTTTCCACATCTTAAACGAACCTTTTTACATAGATGCAATCAAAAGTGACAGCGTAGCTACGAAAGAAAACATAGTCTAAGTAATTCATCGAGGATTCATAACAAAAATATTCTAGTAGATGATTCTTATGTCGAATGTGTCAAAATAAGAATTAAACTATGTGTGAATATGATAAAAAAAAGGACACCTGACACTTCTTTGATATCTTATCAATCTGAAATTGATAACTCAAGACAATATTTATACGAAACTAAATTACATCTACTCATTCTTTTTAAATAAATTAATAAAAATCGATTTATTTGTTTATTTTTATTCAAAACCTCGCAAATAGTCAGCTAGATGATATTTTTTATTAAAAGCCAACAAAAGATAATCAGTAAAAAGTTATACTATATAATATCAGCTAATAACCACTGCGTGTAGAATGTTGAGTACGACTGTGATTTTAATACTAGAACAATAGTTCATCTAATGTCCGATCAAAAAAAAAACTTTTTGCATAATTTTATTAGGATTTTTTCTTTTCATTTAATGTAGAATTTTCATCCTATTTAATAATCAGCACAAAAGCTATTCATCTGTTATTCTATAGAAATTAAACTTTTATCGATTTTTGTGAACGTAAATGATAATAAAAAATCATTTATAAATAAAATCCATAATTTTCTCTAATTGTGTGCCTTATTAAAAACGAATTCTGCTTGTGGCATCTGTCAACTTTTAAGTGTGTATCAAATGATATTGGTGATAGGAGCTGTTGTACCTCGGAATGTCAAGAAAGAATAGTTTACGAAATTGCTCTCTCCATGAGCGTGCACCCTTTATAGTACTGCTTCATTGATTCTCATAAGACTACCAATACAATTAGAAAAAATGTCGTGCGGATAGATTGTGTCATAGCTGCTTCACATCGATGATTTCACCGTTCTTTACGGTACATGAAGTATTTTAAAGTAGAAAAGTATCATGTTTGTCCGTTCTTGTTTGTCAGCCTGAGCACGTGTATGTGTGTTTATGACAGAGCTAGGACGAGTACAAGTACAACAAGTAAAAGTATTTTACTTTTACTTGTTGTTTCACAAGTATACTTGCGCCTGTACTTGTACTTGGAAAAAAATACTTGGTACTTCTACTTGTGTTTCAAGTAAAGTATTTGGTGCTTATACTTATACTGGGTGAGTCTCAATGAGTGGAACATATGAGTACGAAGTACTTTTCCCTAAGTACAAGTAAAAATACTTTCGTCTGAGCTCTGGTTTATGAATCGAAAATAAAGAGAGAGAGAGAGGGAGAGAGAGAGAGAAAGAGCTCCTCTGCTTACGGACTAGCAATGTTCATTGTCAGTCGTGTTACACGAAGGATAAGAGAATAGAAGAGAAATGGCGCACTTATGCTTACACATTCAATGAATACAGGAGGTAGAAGAGAAACATAAGAGCAAAACCTTGTATACCAATATTCTCTGTGGTAAAACGACAACAACATATAAAAATAAGCAAATGAAGAACGATTCTCACTCAGATATCTACAAGTATAATGAATGAGACATTGAATGGAGCTGCAACAAAATCTTAATTGCATTCATCTACAGGAATAAAAAAAGTGATATGTGAATGAAGTTCCAGTTATTGGCTCTTGCAAATTCTCACATATTCATATATGTTTCAGTCATCAGTAAAGAAAAATTGTAGTGACGGATTTACGATTATACTTCAATTATCACATGGTGTATCGGCAATTCCGAGAGAACACTATAAAATACAATTTTCTTAAAATTCTAGAATCCGAAACTTTACACGAAGTTAGAAATTCTGAAGCTGAAACATGTCTGAATCTAGCTGCAAATTAATGTTAATTTGTTTTGCGCACCAGAACAGTAATACTGGTGAAAAAAAACTTACCGTGCCACTTCCCAAATAGATCAGTGCAACGAGAAGAACGAGCAACTAGAACAGAATAGAAGATCGAACCCATGCGAACAAGAGTAATCGACGAGCTTTCGATACAGCCTCATCATTATCCCAGAAGTGTTTTGGTGAGACTGACGATGTCAACAAGTGCTTATTCACGGACGCGTGTTCTTGAAGTTTGTCCATAGAAAGCATTTCGGGGTGTTATGTCCAAAATAAAATGCTTTATATGCTAGAGTTCGAATAAGACCGTTCGTAGGTAACGCACTAATAGTATATCAGATAGATTAAGGGTAGTGAAGCGTACCACTTAGTTTTTATTTTGTTGTCATTCGTTTACACCTGTACACTAATATGCTGTCAAAGCTTAACAACGGTAGAATACTAGCGGGACATTCAGCTTCAAGTGTCGAACCTGTTCACTTCTTTTTCTCGTCACACAAAGAAGTCAGAAAAATACGTTCCACCTTCTTTCTTCAGTGGTTCATTGCCTCTATTCAGCTCTATATACTTATTTTTCTTTTGTGCACACTTTATTTGGGTTCTGGGCATAACCCAAATCGTTACACAATCAATCTCGATGTTGCTATTGTCGATTTCGATGGTGATCAAGCCGGAAGCTTCTTTCTCGATGCCTTTCGAAATACACCTCCTGGAAACAGAACACTGCATTGGCGATACAAGGATCCGAGTGACTACAGCAATAATATAAATGATGCACAAGTCGATGTGACAGGTGGACACGTCTGGGCTGTCGTATCACTTCAAGCTAATACTTCATCTTCCATCAATGCTTCGCTACTGGCTCTCATCAATGGCGCTTCATTACTCATCTCACCAGTTGTGCTTTCACCTCCCGTGCTAGTCGTTTATGAAGAAGGACGGAACTCATACCATGGACTACTATGTTTTGCCAGCTATTGAATCAGCCATAGCTACTGCTACTACCGCATATTTCCAGGCACTTAGCACAGTACTCATCAACAATCTCTCTTCATCACCGAATACAGCCAATCGAACTTAGCAGCGTCTGAACGCATTAGCTCTCAGCTCTGTCATCGCCAATCCACTCAACGCACAGTACAACAATCTCCATCCTGCTTATCCTTATGTTGGTCTGTTGATGCTTGCTATTACCAAACTTCCTGGAATTTCTGAAAACTTCAAAAAAGTTTTCAATACTTTAAAAAGTTAAATTATTGAATTTGCATATCACCAGAAAAAAGTATCTAGTGAAAAAATTGGTATATGCTAGTATTACCTGCCGACTTTGAGAATGTGTCTGATAATAACTCCTAATGATGCATTTCAAACGTTCTCATCTTTCAGAATAACCGAATCTAATGAGAAACTATTGAAGCTGTAGAAATCCTAACCTAAGTCTATAGTTTGAAAATTGTTCGTTTTCAGCCTTTTCTCTTCTATACAACGATTGGGGACTAATGAGATCAAAAAATCCAGTAGTCATGATTCCTATCCGCATCTTATCGGATTTTGTTGGAATCTGACGAAAATAGATAGCACCTCGTCAGAATTTGATGGAATAAAGACGATCAAACAGAATTCGAAATGAGCTTCTATTCATATGAACTGAAGCATAGTGGGCAGGTCTAGCTCAAATGATTTTGAACAGTTCCAACTTTTCAGTGAAATCGTAAACTACCACATATCATTGGCGACCCTTGAGCAAATTGCTTTAGATACGAATATTTTAAATTATCTTTGTAGGTCAACTGGCAACAACACTTGGTTACATCTATCTCTGCTTAGTTGCATGTGTGGTTGTTGCGCTCAGCGTTGGCAGTATCACACCGCTAAGTAATAATTTGTTTTGTTCTAAAGACATTTTTTTTCTCTTATCAGTGGATATTGGTTGCTTGGAAAATTTTGTTCACGACTACAAAATGGTTATGTTACTTTCTACCTCATTGATTACTGTTGGCTCGATTTCAGAGCAGTTTTACAATAGTAAAAGGATTTCTATTAAAATGGGGATTTCAACCAGGTCTCTTTGACTGTATCAATGGTCTAGCATAATCGGATACTTTGCATTTTACTTATTACTCAATTTTTATTTTTAATGTCTTGAACTTTATCTTTTTACCAACAGATACTCCGTGAAATTCCCTATAATATCTTTCAGAAAAAGTGTGAAGGCAACACATAGGTGTCAACTGTCTGATACATATCATTAAAATGAATCGTACCCCATCCATTTATTGTATTATAAAAATTGCGTGGGGACTAAGTTTTATTTGAGACACCCTGTAATGCGATAGATTTGTATTCTCTGAAATTTTTTATTCCTCAGTTCAAAAGTAGCGACTTATCTCTATTTTAATGTTTTCGAAATTTCTCTGTTTTAGTCGGCACAATCAAAATCTTCGATTTGATTGCATTTCGAACGTTCAATGCAATATTTCAATCATTCATAATATCTCTCATATATTCTCTTATTGTTCTTTGGTTCTATGGTATTACTTCTGGTCAACAATTCATGAGGTATTGGATGTTCAATTGGCTCTCACTTTGCTGGCTCGGTATCATGGTCGTGATGTTTGTTTTTATTTTTAGACTCTATTTCAACTTTTTTCTCACCATATTCGCTGCTTTTCTGCTAGCTGGTGCCACTATTCAACTCTCCCTTGAACTCTCGCCACGTTGTTTTTGCTATGGCTATGGACTACCACTTTACAATATTTTGAATGGTGGTCGGCATCTCTTGTTTGGCTCACATTCGCGATTTGGTATCAATATTGCAGTGTTAATTATCTATCTATTTGTATTCTGGGTGGTGGTTATCATCACGGCTACATATTCGATGAAGAAACAGGAACGAAAAATTCTCGAGGAGAGAAAACAACAAAAAGCACCACGAAAAAATGAAAGCGATGGACCGCAGTGAAAAATAATCTTTTATTGACAAGTTATGCTCAAGCTATCATAAATTCTTCCATGAAGTACGGGACATTTATCAAAACTGCGTCTCAAACACGAAGAAAGTGTTTGTAGAATTTCAAGTTACTTAATTTGAGCTGCTTTTCAACTTTCAAACTCACTAAGCTACTTGTTCTTATTTTGAGCGAATTTTAGCTACTTCAAGTAATGTACTTTTACATACTTTGAGCTACCTCAACTCCGCTGCTTTTTGCTTGGTTTTAAATGGATAATTTTTTCATATATATCCCTTTATTTCAACTTAGACCACCATCTAAAGAAGTTGTTGAAGCGCATTAGCTTCTATGCGTTAAGGTGTGGGTGTGTTACCATTTACCACAATATTAGGTGTGCCATTATTACGGTGAGTGTCCAAATACTGAAGATTACGAATTCCTTCAGGTTTCCCCTACAGCTTAATCAATTCTGAAATTAAAGAAATACGATAGTGATGATATTTTTTGCTTTTACACTCGTTTCATTAAGAACTTTGTATCTGAATAGAAAAACAACTATACAGAATTGTAACAATAATTTAGTCAAACTTACTCATGTTGACCGATGTACCATTCATCAGGCAATTTCATCATGAGTGATTGATCAGTTTCGACGCTAATAATTACCAAAGGTGATAGATACTTCTAATATTGCATATGTACAAGGCGTGGTGTCTGGGATGTATATCTCTTCATAAAAAGCTACGTGTTTCGAATAATATTATAAAAAAAATAAAAGAATACTTACTCTATGTGACTAGTATTTGTTTCTATATCAATGACTGAACACTTTTGAGGCTCATCGGAGCCAAGATTGATATCACAAGTAACTATAAAATCATTTACAAATGAGTCAATATAATTTGGAAATGGGTTATCGACTTTCCTAAGCAGATTCCTTCAAGACTTAACTAAACCAAACAATCACGTTATTGGATCATTTATGAGATAGCATTAGGAGTTTAAGTAACAGAAAAAAATTATTGATGTTCTTCTGCCTTCGCAATACACCTCTACTTTAATTATGACCAGTTTCTGTAGCGAGTGTCTCTTTGACTTAGGCATTTTTCTGAGAAAATGCTTCACATCTAATTCTAAGGTTTACTTTAGTGGAGTCTGAATTACAAACTTAGATTCATTTAAAAAATTACCGCAATATCATATCAACACTTGAGTATTTACGTCCACATTTTGAACTAGCAATACATGTACAGTGTGAGTTAATATCGAATTCTTGAATGGATATCACATAGTCAAAAAAAAAATTCGCTTCGTATATTTAGTATGTCTTATTTTCCATCTTGTATTTCCGCGTTGAGCAGCTGATTCTGTAAGAGCTAATGCAGTCCATTCCCAGTTCAATCATTACTTTCAACGTATTCAAACTTTTCGCGAAGGGCAATGAAAGTATTTGGAGTGTTGTTTTCAAAACGATTGCGAAAATCATCGGTGCCCGCTTTCTAGGCATGATACAAGACAAGCAGACCGTATTTTTTCGCTTGAGACAATTTGTTAAAATCAATATTTTTAATGCAATAACATGAATTATGTATCATTCAACTCGATTTTGAAAAATACCTGCGCAGCATAAGATCAAAAATAATAGGTATTTAAATATTTTGAATTTTAACAAAATAGACAATCCAAATATGTCATGAATATGCAACTTTTGTGTTCTATGAAATTTTCGTTTATAAATGACTTTTAAAATCGCGATGTGCCCATCCCATTTACGTGCTTATGCATACTTTTAGTAATAGATTAAAACAAAAATTTAACCAATGATTTTGAGTCCCCATGTCCCCATCATTTACAAAATATAGAGAAAATTTGTATTCTGAAGAAAAAAACAAATTATGTAATTTTCGATGTGAATAGTAGTTCTTATCAAAAAGCCTTATTCCAACCTCAACTGAATTACAAACTCGCCTGTCAGATGTATTCGCTAATAGTTGCATGAACTCTGAGCCCATCGCTCCATCATGAATCTGTTTGCAATACTTATGATTATCAACAAATGAATTCATATCCAATATTGAAAGAGTCATTTCATGATATGATCAATGTTTTATGTAGCAATCCTGATATGTTTAAAATTTTTAATTCAAAATCGAGCTAATTTTTATAATGCACCTCTTCAGGTATCATCATATATAGCTCAACCACGTCAATAATAATAAATTTTGTAGTGCTAATATTGAATAATCATTAAAATTGAAAAAGACAAGTGTAATCTTAAAATTAATTAATTTCTGATCTGAGGAGTGGTCAATATATGATTAAAAATAGTGCTGAAACAATGAAACGCTTATAATTGAATACAGTTTATTTTCTGACTGTTTTGACAGACAAATTTTTATTTTGAAACAAATCGCGATCCTGCTATCACAAAAGATCCGTTCTTAGTTGAAAAATATATTCATTGTTTTTAATGGGCAAAATAGTCAATAATGATCTCAAACTTGATTAATTGCCACTTAAACATGTTCGCAGACCTTCCACCGGGTCAAAACTGCAGTCGGCTTAGTTAATATATGGTAAAATAGAGATTCCTATGGCAAAGGTCTTTCAAAACCTTTTGTCCAGAAGGCAAAAGAGCGTTATTTTTAATCCAAATGTATGGATTTTCATCGCAAAATGTATGGTAGGCCCATCCATTGAATTACAATTTTTGTTGTCTCAGAATTGCATTGGGTTTCGGCTGGACGATCGGTGCTGAGAAGATCCGATCTGGTATCCGATCCGGTCACCTGGGAAGCGAAAATGAGCTAAATCAAATAGTTCATTTCTTTGCCAATAATCATTTTTTTTCATCATCGGTTAATGAATCGTTTGAACGATTGAAACAACAAAACAGCAAGAATTATATTCAATTGGAATTCTTCATTCACCTGTTTTCGTCTTCTAATTCGCCTGGCTGATCGTAATCAATCTCCATCGTGTTTCATATTCACACGTTGGAATCGAAATTCGATTCATTATTCCTTAATAGGAAAAGAGTGCTTCCATAGATCTCGCTAGAAACCACATCACAAAACCATTTACACTTTTTGAATTTTATTTATGGTTATATACTTCAATGTTTGGGTACATGATGCTTCAATAGTCTTTGACCTTCTCGAACGATTCAACCCTCAATCACTCGACTTCTTTTTGAAACGGATCCTCATCTAGCTATGATCAATAAATTCATGTATTATTTCATATTGTAAGAGTCATAGATAAATACAAAGTGAAAATCAAAGTGTCTCAATCGAAGATATAGAACCATATTTCTGTAACCATTTGAGTTCTTCTCGAGCTTTGATCTTTCGGTGCCAAGGATTATTGCTTAGCAAGTGTCCTTCACCCGGAAAAATTAATAGTTGCACAGGTATTCCAAGGTAATGGAGTCCGCGTTCCAAAATATAACTTTGAGATGAAGAGACTCGAACGTCATTTTCTCCTGTTACAATATATGTAAGTGTACGGACCTTATCTTACTGATAAATAGCTCCTTCACTTTGATAAATGTGTGGTACCTCCCACGGAAGACCTCCGAATATATCGGTAACATCCACAGGTAAATCGGCGGTGCCCCAGTCAGAGACGTGTTCCAATCCGCCGGCACCAGAAAGAGCCGCATTGAAGCGTGTGGTTTGTGTAATCAGCCAGTTTGTTAGATAACCACCATAACTGTAACCACCAATGGCAAGTCTATTTGGATCAGCAATACCATCGTTAATCAAACGATCGACTCCCGAGAGAATATCTTTTCCCGGTCGAGATATAGCTTGAAAACGAAGGATGGATGTGGGTGTGGGTGTATGTGGCTCTATTTAAGAGGAGTACCCGCACCCACAGCCTCATCGACACGCATCCACCCCATACCCCTACCACACAACCACACCCGCATACCCACACCCTAGGTTTTCAGGGTAACAATTCTCGTCCGGAATTTCAATCATCAGGTGCTTATTACTTTCGACCACTCAAATCTAACCCATTGCCCGTGAGCAGTGTACGTAATATGTAAGTATAAAATACGATTCTTCATGAGAACATTTTAATACTAATTAAAACATGTACATACATGAATCAAGTACAAACAGCATTAATTGTTTATAATGAATGAGCTTCTCAAGAGATTAGAATCTATGATGGATCACGAATCACTGAAATCGAATGGATTGTTGGTCCAATACCAATTGAAGATAATCTTGGTAAAGAAATCATTGTGCGTTATGATACAGATATTCAAAGCGATGCAACTTTTTATAGCGATTCTAATGGACGTGAAGTGCTTGAACACAAAAGAGATTATCGACCGTCTTGGAACTATATTGTATATGAAAATGTGAGCGGAAATTATTATCCAATTCCAAGTCGTATTTGGATTAAAGATAATCAAAGACAATTGACAATACCTACAGGTATATAGGAGAATCAATTTTTTGTTCTGAAACTTCCAATAAATGCGTTTTAGATAGATCCGAAGACGGTTCAAGTATGCATGATGGTTCTATTGAACTTATGGTTCATCGTCGAACACTTCATGATGATTTTCTCTTGGTGTTGGTGAACCGATAAACGAAACTGCCTATGGGAAAGGTCTTGTAGTATGTAGCAAACATTTTCTTCTTCTCGAACCACCAGAATCAAGCGCTTTTTATCATCGTAATATTGCTCAACGTATTTTCATGAGTCCTCTGGGTACTTATGCATTACCAAACGTATTTTATGATGATTATACAAATAGTTATCGTCAAATATGGTCCGCTTTTACGGAACCATTACCATATAATGTTTATTTATTAACCTTTGATCAGCTGCCAGCAAAAATATTTCTTATACGAGTTGAACATTATTTTGAATTAAATGAGGATGAGATTTTTTCAAAACCAGTTCAATTTGATTTACAAATATTATTCAATAGATTAGGTAAAATCTCGGAATTACTTGAATTGACACTTGGAGACAATTTACCATTAAGTGAAATGAAACGACTTGTTTGGACAACAAATAATAATGAATCATCTTATTGGCAACCAACAGGTATGAAAAAGAAGTGCATATATTTAAATCGATACATTTGATTGTCATATTTTAGAGTAAAATTTCTTCACGAGTACAGTCGTTACACTCAATCTTATGGAAATTAAAACTTTTCAAGTGACATTACAATAAATAACATACGCGCACTTCTTTTTCTAGTTAGAGGAACATAGTTTTGTTTTGAAAAAGTGATGAAAATTAAATATAAGATGTCTATTCAATGTTGCCTTTGTTTGGAAGAATTGAAGAACAATGTTGAAATTGTTCGTTACAATGCGATGGAAAAAGATATCATTTCTCAATTTTAATAACCTATCAAGCTTAATGGTACAACAGATGGGGAAGCAGCTTTTAATTTTCAAATAAAAAGAAATCAAACGTAAATCAATTATTCATTTCGAAATAAAAGAGATCTGTGGCTTTCACCATCAGAAAGGTGAGAATCCTAGTTAATAGTTCGATGCTTTTTGTGGAACTCACATATATTTCCGAAGAAAATGGTGAGTGTAAGTTTATAAGCGAGATTTTTGCGGCTCCCCACCCCCCCTCCCCATTGCAGACATTAATTAGTTTAAAATTGCGCTGATTAGAAGCTTGACTAATTAGGTTGCTATTTTCTTCCTTTTTTAATTACAGACTACACGAAAAACGCAGTAGTTACCCATTACAGGCCATAGTAACTAGTTTAGGGTACCATTACAGATCCTAGTAACTAGTATCTGTGATTGTTAATTATACTAGCTAACAATTAATACTCGATTACAGACATAAGAAAATAGGCAATGACCGAATGATACGTTTGGAAATCAGGATAGATTTTTCAGACGAACTATTTTGAATTGTTTTAGTAAGCCGGAGGGATATGTGTGAGTTCCACATTTTAGCCCCAAAGCGGCTGCGCTAATAAGCTTTTTTATATCGAAACAAAAAGCCGCTTATTTTTCTGACCCTCTCCTGAGACACTAGATCTTGCGGATTAAAGATTCTGGTAGCCATAGTTTTTTAACCTGTTTTGCTCACGTCACTCAATCTTGAGAATGTAGGTGAAACAAGTCGATTTGCATGAACACCCAACCTACATGTACCGATTTTTTCAATTGTGAACGCGTCTCCGAGTGCTTACGAGGAATATAATTTGACGCGTTCAAATGCTTCGACTTCTATCCGAAAAACTAGAGAAAATAGTCATCGCCGTCTTTTGGAATCGAACCAACATATCATAGCAAACTATTGTATAACACTCGAATACCGAGCAACAGAGTGGAAATGGTTTCAGTGATAGCTTGGACTAAGATTTGAACCCCTGATCAGTCGACTGCAAAACAAACATAACACCTACTGCGTCATACACCGGTCGATACTGCTATTATGCACACGCACCCGCGAGAGAAAATATCATGGATGTCATAGTCTTTTTGTTTAAGCATTGATGGAAATGGAGAGAAAGAGCAACTGTGGGAGAATTTTTAACATTCAGTCATTGAACGTCTCTCACAATTAAAAAAAAAATAAAAAGAATAGAAATGACATGAATAAAAAATGAAGAATTAAATGTAGTAATAGCTGATGAATGGGTTGATGATTGATTTGAGGATTGATTTGAGGATGGAGTTGAGGATGGAGTTGATGATGCAGTTGATATTTGAGAATAAGTAGTTACAGATAAATTCGATGATGGACCCATATATGATGATTGCGCACCAATAACTTGAATTTGCCAATTTGTTTCATTTAAGATAACAGTAACATTATTAAGCCCAATGACAGATCCATTTGTACAAAGAGCATCTTGACCTGAAGCTGGTGCTTGTTTACCAATAGGTGATTGAACAACACCTGAACCATCACTCATAGGAGTAGAACAAGCATTAGCTGGCCATGGATTTCCAACAGTATTATTTGCAATAACTGTATTTGACAGTGTTATTGTTGTTGAACAGCCAGCAAATGCAGCAGCAAAAGCTCCGGCATAATTATTAGCAACAATAAGATTTGTAAATGTTCCAGAAACAGGATTCGTACAAGAAAGAGCAGCACCTAATCCAGTATAAGCTTGATTGCCAATTAAACTAACTGAATTTAATATGACTAATCCTTGATTAGCAAAAAAGATTCCACCAGCACCGCTTGCTGCATTACCAACAATAGATGAATATGTGATTGTTGCCATACTACCTTGAATATATAAACCACCAGCCAGCCCATTTGAAGCTGCTGGTATCCAATTATTATCAACAATAACTTGGTTAAAATCATTTCTTTCGCTTCCATTATAAGCAACCCGAAAAAAGGCTCCACCAAATTTATTTCCTTGGTTTCCTGTAAATCTTGTTCCACAAATCGAATTATTTCTTCCTAGACCATCAAAACTAATAGCCCCGCCGTTTCCACCATTTCCTGGATTTCCTCCATTTCCAGTTGCTTGATTTCCTTGAAAATACGAATTAACCATAATTAAACCACTTCCAAGAATTCCAAGTCCACCTCCATTTGAACATTGATTTTCTAGAAACATACTTCCAATAATAGTTGTCGTTCCTCCACCGATGGTCCAAATAGCACCACCAGCCGTATCTTGTCCAACAACAGGCCCGACATTATTTTCAAATATGGAATTAATAACAACTGTTGTTCCTCCATTTGCTTGAAATATTGCGCAACCACCATTACTATCTTGACAGTGACCATTTACAAATGTTAAACGTTGAACTGTTAATACTGGCGTGTCGTAAAGAAAATTGTTGAGATTAAAGTTTAAAATTCTTGTTAAACCTAATCCGTTTAATGTAATTATACCACCACCATCAATAATTGTATCGGTCGCTCTTGAAACATTTAATTGATTATGAATATCAATTGTTACTGGTTGGCCAGTTAAACTGCAATTAAATGTTATTATTCCACCAAGACTTAGTGCAATTGCTAAAGCCGTTTCATTACATGATGATGATGCTCCATTCCCAACAACTGTTGTTGCATTTGATGTATCATAAAGTGCTATTGGTGGTGTACATATTGTTGCTGGTAATCCATTTATTAATAAAAATTTATTTAGAATTAATAAAATAGTTATTACAAATAATATTAATTTCATATTTATTCTAGTAGATTTGAATCAAAGGATAAATTGATAATATTTATGAATTATCCGATAAAGAATAGTCGATTATTCACAAATGAATTCTTCTATGTTGAATATTTCATCACCTATTCATTTTATACTGAAAATTTGTTTATTTTTTTTATATGAAAAATAACAGAAAGAAGAAAGCTTCCGATGATTTTTTATCCAAATTTGCGTTAGCTAAATCAATATTTCTCTTCAACGGATCAAATGAGTGGGCGACGCACGAATTTTTTTTGCTGTTTGGCCAACAGCTTCCTGTAAAACTAATATTTAGTTGCTAATTTTAGAAAGCAACCAGTTTGTTAATTGAAACTTTAATGTTATACAAATTCAGTTCAAACGGGTACCTTGTTTTCGACTCTTAGTACATTCTTTTTTTTCGTAAAGAATTCTTAAAAGTGCTGATGATTACTTTTTATTTCTTTTTATTAAATTTTTTACTTTGGAGAAAGAAAAATATTTCTCATGGGCAATTACGTCTTCAATTCATTCTCGTTTGCTGCTACATGAGAGGCTGTGAATAGGAATGTGCAGTGAAGTATAATTGTAAAAATCGGTAATATCGGTAAGTACATGAAGAAGTGTCGGCGACAACCGGTATTTTTTATTAGTTAAGTACCTTTCTTTAAAAAGAGACTAGTGATGTTAAGTAACCGATCGAGACCAAAGGCTCTTCATGTGTTTACCGACTTCACCGTTCATCGCACTGCACACCCTTAGATGTGAAGGTAATTCATACCAGGAGTCGCAACGGTCCAATTTTTCATGGACCGACCCGACCCGTCAATTTGTCTGGACCGACATAATCCGATGAACTATCTTTTAATCATATCTGAGATTAATAAGATTGAAACTTAATGCAGTATTTAGAAAAAGTTACCTACATGTACACAGTATGACTTTGATTTCTTAATAAATTTCATAAGATCACATAGTTCATATGATAACAAAAAATATCATAAGTAACGGGTGCATCGGCAAAAATGGCGGTCTCAGTATTTCTTCAATATTCCTTTCAGCTTTCATAGTTTCGGACTGACTTTTTTACCCAAAGATTCAGTCTTGAATGCTCTACAAAACCATAAAAAATGAATCGTATGGAGATAGAAACAAAAAAGTTATTGCAGTAATACTCAAAACAATTAACATCAACAACTTTCGAGCATGAACTACAACTTCTTGTATTTATGTGTTCTCATATCGGGCTATAGAGGCAAATTGAACTGCCGATTGTGTAGAGCTTCAAAAGGTCTATCTTATGAATATACTGAAATAATTCTATGATCAAAACATGCTGGATAAAATAAGTATTACTTTTTCTTTAAATTTTCTAAAAAACGCGTTTTTATCAATAATTTTTCGTTTTCTTGAAAAATTCATATTAGTCGACCAAGTACTATTTTTCGGTGAAAATTTTCTGTCTTTTTTTAAAGGTACAGACTGGCACTGTGGAATATCATGGAATTATACATTAATTCTGCAGAAACATCACTTCCTATCGACTAGATTCAAATAAAATGCCAAAATATGCCAGAGGCAGACTAGATGACCAAAAACAGGATGCTTTGTCAATAGTTTTTCGTTGAAATATTCTTTCGTATGTTTCATTATATAGTACGCTCATCATCGCATCAGAAATATTACCTTTGAAGCTTTCTAAAAGTGTTTCACTAGCAAGAAAAAACGCAAATTAATTTGAATACAAGTTATTTAAAGTTGATATCGATGCTTGTTAGAAGTATTACTACAATAATTGCTTTGTTTCTATCCCCATGTGATTCTTTTTTTATGGTTTTGTAGAGCATTCAAGGCTGAATCTTTGGGTAAAAAAGTCAGTCCGATACTATGAAAGCTGAAAGGAATAAAGAAATAGCTACCCACACCCTTTATGCTGACGCACCAGTTATGTTCGATTCATAAGAAAAAAAAATAAAACAAGCCGGTCCGGGTGGACCGAAGAAATATGTGACCAGCCCGGTCCGGGTCGGTTCACCGGATCGGGCAGCCCGTTGCGACCCCTGATTCGTATCACCTCCGTTTTATCAATTGCGTCGCATTTCTCTCGTTTCCTACGACCCATTCTAACTGATAACACTCAATTACAAGTGCCCCCTCCTTCTTGTTCTAATTGGCCTTACTATGGCGTAAAAGTTTAGTCACGTCGAGACTGTATAAAAGTGAATTTCTGCGAGCCTCCGGCTCATATTCCATTCCATTAAAACAAATAGAATATGTGTTCCCGCTATAATTTTTCGATTTCTTTTCAAAATTTTGGTTATGCAGTTTTTGTTTAACTTTTCTATTCTAATAATTTTTTTGCAATCCGTAATAAACATACGAATAAAATAAAAACCTAACTCATGTTGACTCGTTTTGCAACTGCGACGCAGCTACGCGTAACTAAGTCGCAGTTCCATCGCATGGAAACTCGACTAGAAAAAAGACCGATCTATGTCGATTTAATACAAATCAACGTACTGCTCGCAACTCTTGCTTTTCGGCAATTGGCTTAGTCGAAAATTAAAGAATATTAAACAAAACTAAAAAGAAATGTAGAGTGAATTTCGCCGGCAAATTTCGTGTTATTTATTCAAATATTAAAACGTTCATCAGTACTCTGCATTTGCAATTATAAGCAATAGAAGAAACCTTAAACTGAAACGTGACAAGTAAGTAAATTAAGAAAAGAGAAATAACTGAGAAAAAGACATAGAATTAAAATAAGAATTGAAAATTAAGACACCAGTATTAAAACTAAACCGCCAGGTTGAGTTTTTATGTACCGGTTTAATCATGTGGAAAATCTAGGTACCCACTCCGCCTCTTTTCCCTTTTTTTTAATAAAAATTTAGAGTGAGTTTAGAAACTGTTAGCACAAATAGATTTTTTAGCAATAAGAACTAGGGGGAAACCAAAGCTGGGCAAGTAAGGATTTTTTCGAGTGCGAGTACGCGTACATGATATGGGAATGTGTTTGTCGCGAACTTATTAGAGAAAATTTAATTGGTAGTGTTAGAGATTACGTATCAATTGTGAGATCAAGAAATAGTCTTAGTCATGAATCAATATTTTTAAATTACGTTTATTATCAAGTTCCAAAAAAAAACTACAACAAAACTTGATTACATTTAAGAAATGTAATCAAGCATACATTTTTGAAGTTAACGATGCGCGATGTGGGCGTATTACAAGTCCACTTTGAGAAAATATTCTTTCAATAGGAGCTGATGTAGCCGGCACTGATAAGTATTTCAGATCGAGTTCATATAAAGAAGGATAAATATTTATCTGAATGATTCATTCAGAATACATATATATATATAAATATAAAAGGAAAGAAAGAAATCAACTGTTCTTTCTTGAAAAAAATCTACATTATGATTTTATCAAGCATCATTTTGATATAATTAATGTTGGTGTAGGACTTCGAGTACTTCACCCTCGAGTACGACCAAAATGGTACTCGAGTACGAGTACTTCGAGTATTTCGCCGAGCTCTGGGGAAAACAGCAGACTTTTGGACTTCAAGTTACATTCAGCTACTTTCAGCTACTTCAAGTAGTTTACTTTGAAGTACTCTTCAATTTCAGATTTACCTGAAGTACTTGAGATTACTTCGAGTTACTTCAGCTACCTGGTCCTACTTTGAACTACTTCAAGCAGTCTACTTTGATGTACTTTGACGTACTTTTCTACTTCAAGTCTGCCGTTCCCCCCTAGAATAAGAAGCTGGTGTGTGCCTGTAAATACTTATTTCTTTCGTGACTTTTTCACAACGACATAGTGGTAGATCTATTAACATATAGTACATGCAACTATAGGAGCTGGAACAAAAAGCTAATATGGAATTTAGTCCCATCAAGATAGTTGAACACTAGAGCATTGAATGAAAAGTAATCGATGAATTCAGTCGATTTCTACAAAAGAAAAGAGAAGTAATAAAGATAAAATGAGCATTCATAGATTGCGTGAATTATCCCTAATTAAATTGTAATATAACCAGAGATGCCAGATGTTCCGGATTTTAGCGATTTTTTTTATTTCGGTTGTATTTCATTTGTTTTAGCATTCTAACTTGTGAATAATTCAGTAGAGGTTTAAGATTTTCTTCTATTGGTGACCTTATCTCTATTCCATGTAGCAATGCATTTGGTGAAAGTGTTTTTTCAGCCATGAAGCATCTATACGATGATAAACGAAATCGTATGTCAATGAAACTTGTTGCAGCTGAATTAAAAATTCGTTTTAACTCATCTTTATCATGTACATAAATTTATAATTTTTTTTTATCAAAACCAGAACTGCTGAAACTTATTCATTCTAATGAAAAATATTGTGCCAAAAAACCACGTGTTAATTAACTTCAAATTGTATAATTTCTAAGTTATTTTCTATAAGTTAACAACATTTAGCTGTTTTTTTTTGTGTGATTACAGTATGTTTTATTTTGCGAAAATATACAAATTTATTTATAATTTAACTGAGAACGGTGCCCTTTACGTGACTAAAATTGATCCTTGAAAACCTTGCCGGAATTTTCCAGATTTTGATAAAAAAATTCCGGATTTTCGACTTTCACATCTGGCATCTCTGAATATAACTTAGCGCATTTCCCTTAATTGAAGCGACACTAGTTATCTTTTATTAATGAGACACTGCTGTATGACATAAACCCCTTATCTTTTTCTATTTGAATTTCTTCGGGTTTCTGGGTTGCGATAGTAATTAATCGTGTGCAATCATCTTACATTATTATTTTACTGTAATATAAAAAAAGGCTGTTAGCGCAACCCCTTTGGGATTTAAATGTGAAACACGACGTAACTGTTGAGGTGTATCATAGTCATTGCTCCACCTCTCTATGCTCCCTGCATTTCTAATACCGTTTGTGATGGATCCAAAGCTTTTCTCTCAAGGTATGTGAAGATTAATTCATCAATTAGACTGAAATTAGCTAATTAATTAAAATGTNGGGGGTGCAAAATTTCTACCCTAAACACTTCAACACTCCTTTCAGGTCGTGTTTCACAAAAACAGTATAATATTTCCGTATAAACCGGTGAAAAAAAATCAAATTATGGGAGATTTTAGTCGATTATAATCGGATTTTCTGCACCGAATTCCAAATTATAGTTGACTGAAACCTTTGAAATCAGCGATAATTTGATTTTTCATTAAACAGTAGCCTTCAAAATCCTGTACAATTTCGATAAACATCATTTATGTTTGCTTAAAGTCATATAATATGGATTTAATACGATTTTAATCAAAATTTTACCTAATTTTTAAGATTATTGTTTGATTAAAAATCAAATTATCGTTGATTTCCAAGATTTCAGTCAACTATAATTTGGGTTTCGGTGCAGAAAAATCCGATTATAATCTACTGAAATCTCGCATAATTTAATCTTTTTTCACTGGGAAGTATATCCATTTTTTCATTCAATGACCGATCACAAGACAAAATTTAATCAATCTTCATTGAATAAATCTGATGATAGCGGAAAGTCAATTAAAGCATAGCTACAGAAAGGATCATCGGAAACAACATTTATTTGCGCAATATATCGCACTAGTGATCTAGATTGTTCAAATAAGAGTTGAAAGACTATTGCACAGCACATATTAAACGAAAAACAAAACGAATTTGAATGTCGTGAATAATAACTTAAAATTTGTTACGACAACATCAACATCTACAAATATTTTTGAACTAATCAATGCTAATAAATTCTTGTCTATCGATGAGCTAGTAATATAATCTCAGATACTTTGCGCGTTCAAGTCTGTTCAAAATGGATTGAGTTTCCGTGAGGATCATATTGATACTGTTTGTAAAATTTTGCACTTCGTTTCGTGATTGATTGTAAGTTTTTGCACTACTTAAGCTTCAACTGTATTGTATTTTGTAGAGATTGAAACTTTTTAGGTATTATTCTTCTGATATTATAGCTTTGTACTGTGTGCATTAGACATTGAATAAAAATGCACCTGAATAGCCAACGTTTTTCTTAGCTTATACTTATAACAGCTATCAAACAGACATAAAAAAGGGATCCGTTTCCCGACGTTGGAGTTTTAGTGCTACTTATGCTTTTCAAGGATGCAAAAAACATCCTCCTACTTCTCCTCTTTTCTATTAAAAATCCTCTTTATTCCTTTTTTTTCAAAAACTCTCGGTGGGAGGCCAGGGAAAATCTATACACTAGTAGAGCAAGTTAAGTAGAGACCTGCGGGTTCATGTTTTTTTGGACCCGAACCCGATTTTTTCGTACCAATATCTGGCACCCTCTGTGCACAACGTCCATGAACAGATAAAGGTACAAGGTTTTAGCTCTTTATTGACCCCTTTAAAAAGTCACTGTACAACTATTTCTTGTTGTTGTTGCTCACTTTCTCTCTAATAAATGTTCGTTAAATTGAAACATGTCGATTGTTGAAAAGTACACTGTGTTAACGAAAAAAGAAATTGAACAATTATTTAGTCAAAAAATTTCATCATTGAGAATTGTCAAACCAACAGTAACTCCAAGATCTTCAGCTGTATGGAATAGTTTTAGTTGTATTTATGTTAACGATATTAAACAGGAATATGTTTTTTGCAATCAATGTGAAGATTTACTTATTTATAAACATTGCTCTGGTACTAATTCATTATCCAAACATATTCGTAGTTGTCAAAAGATCAAAACTATAGTTCCTCATAGTCAGACAAATATGAATCAATTTTATGCATCATCAAAAAGTGAACCTGATATTCCAGATCGAATAAAGCAGCAAATAAAAGTTGCATGTGTTGAGTTTGCAGCACTTGATTCTCGATCATTTCAAACAATTCACGGAATAGGGTTCAAAAATCTTGCACAAAAAATTTTCGATACCGGGAAATACTTACCTATATCTAAAGATATTAACGTTGAAACACTACTTCCACATCCAATAACAGTAAGAGAAACTTTTTTAAATCTATTTTTACCGTATCAAGATGATTTTCTTCTCTTTCATAGGTCAGCCGGCATGTTGGCAAACTGTATAACCAAAAGCATCAGCAATTAGTAATCTCGATTTGTGAAAAAATGCTTGTTTATACTGTTGTTGTTGATTTTTGGAAGAATACCCATACGGGTTCGTTAAAATAACGCTTCACATTCACACACCTCTGCTACTAGTTCTTTTGACCTTTAAGGTATTCAATATTGTGGTATTTCGTTACATCACATAAGTGATGACTGGAAACTACATTGTTTTGTGTTGGGATGCTACGATTATGATCTTGAATCAAGTAGTGCAATTAACACAAGGAGATTTGTTGAATCAAAACTATCTGACTATAGATTAGAGTTAAATAAGAATGTTTATATTGTTTCCGATAATGAACCAAAGATGCTTGCAACATTCAAATTAAACTGTCAACGTATTGGTTGTTCGTGCCATTTCATCAACAAGCAGCTCGAACATACGTTTAATAAAACAAAAATTGATAAATCACCTGTAAACTGTGATCTTGCTCAAGTATTATTCGAACGTGTAAAGAAAATAGTGTCTCATGTGAGACGGTCTCATAAGCAGACCAAGATGTCGAAAAGAGCACAAACGTACTCAGAAACGAGATTTAATGGTGCTTATCATATGTTACAAGTATTTTTGAACATTTTTGATGAGCTAGGTCTTGTTCTTGATAGTATAAATTTAAATGAATATCTGTTGTTGGATAAAGAATTTTTAGAACAAGTATGTTCATTTCTGAAAGTGTTCGATGACGTAATCGAGCAACTTAGTGATGATAAACGACCAACCATTTATAAAGTTTTTCCACTGCGTCAACGATTACTCAACGAATGTGAAATAAAATCGAACGATTACGATGGTTTAAAAGAAATCAAGGTTTTCTTATGTAAGCAATACTGTTTTATTTTCTAATTCTCAGCTATTATTTTATATGAAGGAGCAAGGACAAGGAGAAAATGCTGATAAAGCTTTTATTACACTTACACTACTGACATATAATCAGTTATATAATATATTGTTTCATTCTTTTTTATTGCAGCTCGACGTCTTAAATCTGCATGGACTTTGCAGGACGTTCATTATATGTCATGCTTACTTCATCCGCCCTTAAAACATTTTCAAATTGCTCCTCATGAAAAATCCAAAGCCTGTGGATTTAGTTAAAGCTGAATTGTTAAAACGTCAATCATCTACATCTTCTGGGTCATCAATTATCAATACAACTCCTTCTTCTTCGACAACGTCCTCAACAACATCAAAATCACAACAACTTACACCAACAACACATAATGTTTTTTTTAGAATGCTTTGACCTTCCTGCTGACGATGAAGATCCAGTATTAGTTCAATCGCCAGATAAAGAATTAACACAGTATTTGTCTTCAAATGATACACTTGAATCTGATGGGGATGTTTTATTATTCTGGAAAAAGTATCAGAGTACATTTCCAACTCTTGTTGCGATAGTAAAGAATATTTACAGTATTCCAGCTTCTAATACTACAGTCGAATGTTTGTTTTCGACATCTAGTAATACTATTTCTGATCGACGAATAAACTTAGATGCCGAAAAGGTGAACAAATTACTTTTTCTTAATAAAAATCTATTAACATTAAAAGAACTTGATCTTCAACAATCGTTACACATACACGAAAAACGAAAACTAGATTACATGGCACGACCTTCATCTTCGACAAACTCGAGCAGTGTTGGTGGCAACGATGATGATGAAGAAGAAATATTTTGTTCCTCATCAACAACGAAAAAAGCTCGAACTTTTGATGGCAATGAATTTTGTGATGAGGAAGTCATCGACGAACAGGAATAATAAGAAAAGTTCAATTTTTTGTATAAAAACATACTAATATGTTAGAGTAACGAACAGATGTTATTGACGTGTGATTTATTCGCATTTAATTGTCTATTTGTTTTTTCAAATATATTTAGTTTATGCATTTGAAATGACATTTTTCTATTTTAGAAATAAAAAGGAAAGAAGAAATCTTGAAAAATAAGAAAGAAATCGATATTCATATTCACAATTTAATGCAAACCGGATCTGAAGTCAAATTTAGAAAGAGATCCGAACCCGGACCCGGCTAAAGCTTAATTTTTATACCCGGACCCGCAGGTCTCTACCTGTAGCAGTTGCAGTGCAGTGCTGACGAAAAAATGATCGCACTCTGATCCGTAATTGCAAAAAAATGCGACTCAGTTACGCGTAACTATGATTTTTTCATCATAATTACGCGTAACTACGCCGCAGTTTCATCGTAATGAATCATATGGGTAATGTGTCAGATTTAGACGTGATGATTTAAAAATACTGAGAAAACCATCTCAGCACTGGAGTACTAGTTCATCTGAGATTTAGTCGTACTTTGTATGTCCTTCAGAAAAAATCTTCTATTTTTAGGTCGAATTTTCCCAGAGAAACCATAAAGCGGATTATATGATATGAAAAGATCCTCTTGATATTCTTCATGCTTATCACGTTCTACATTCACCGTACACATAAATCGAAAGAAATGTGAGTATTCTGTCAATGAGATGTGGAATAATATCACTCGCATAATATTTTTGCAATCGACCACAGTAGTTTAAACCGAATCTACCTATATAGGAAAAATTGTCACAGAAAACTTCAGATAAGTCTTTTACATTGAATAAAGTAATATAAGAATCATGAATAGTTTTCTAATAAGACTGTTAATGTTGGTCGAATTACTTTGATTCATTGAACATGTTCCACCAAAAGCTTCTGCTATTGTACATTCAGCCGGTTTACCGCAAACTGTCCATGAACATCCCCAATTATTGGAATCTTTTTCATCATAGAAATCCGTTGAAGAAGGATTATCCCACCAAAATATAATTGTTCCATCATAGATATTTTTATTTTCGTTAAGAGCTTGAAAAGGTGCTTTAAATGCCATATCTTGTAATGTAAAATTAGTGCTGTAATTACCAACGCATTGAGCGGATGGATCTCCAGATGGAATAGCAAGTCCAGACAATGAGCTTGGATATCCAACTTCAGTAAAAACGACCGGTTTCGATGTGACATTGACTGATTGATCACTTAGCCATGATTTAAAATATTGAAAATAATGAGAAAATCTTCTAACCATATCTTGATACGAAGGTACGCTACTATCATTTGTTATGTTAAGAAGAGGTAGATAAAAATCCATACCAATAAAGCCAAGTTCATCCCAAAAGCCAATATGTTGGGTTTCAATTGGATAGAATATTGAGCAATAAGTTAATAATCCTGAGTAGCCTCCTGCACGAATATTTCGAATTAATGATGTCCAATACGGTGTATAGTCTTGGTTGGAAATTTTAATTAATTCTAATCCAACAGATAATGCATCAATTTGAAGCTCTTCTGCCATAATCGATAGATTATAAATGACTTGTTCATAACTGGAAAACCAACTTGTAATATTTTCAGGTAGAATATTAATAAATATACACTTGCCGCTACAGACTACAAGTGGTTTAAGAAGAACACGTAAATTGACTTTATGTCAAGGGGGGAAAGGCAGATTCAGGATTCCCGGATTCCAATGGGATTCCGAATGGATTCCTGTTGGGATTTCTTGATTTCCATTCGATTTTCAGGATTCTTTTAGTATTTATAAACTTCTAATAATATATTACATATCAATAAATTGATACCAACGAAGGATACTTTACCAAATTAGGTTTTTCATCATCTCAGTTTAATGTACATGCAAAATACAGTAGATAGAAGAAAATTTATCATCGCCAGAAGTCTAGACACGTCACCAAATAAGATGGATATCAAGTCAACTGGAATAATAGAGTAATTTAATTTATGTTCGTTTTATTTAAAAAAAAGAAAAACTAACAATAAACAATAAACAATAAAGAAATGAAATGAGAAAAAATATATCTGCTTGACAAAGTGTAATGAAATAAGAAACAATTATAATGAGCTAGTCCAGTCTAGTGTATGAACTTTTTTCGTTTATTTATCAACCGGACTGTTGAACTCTCTTTAAGCGATCAGCTGATAAATTATCCTTACTATCAGTTAAAAGTCAGCAAGCGGTTTGCTTGTGAATATATTTTTTTTCTCCATCGATATCAACAGAAAAATAGGAGTCAGATAATGCAGGAGAAACTGAATTAATTACTCTCATTCCATCAAATCGATATTTTTCACTTGCTGAAATAGATGGTAGATCTTCTTCCTCGTCGTCTTCAGGTGAGTTCTCATCATCTGAATTCAATATGATCTTTATGTTGGTTGCAAGTTCTTCTTGAGGGTGTGGGTGTGGGTGTCTTATCTCCCCTACTCTACACCCACACCCCACACCCTCATAGCTACCTGATGAGACCCTTAAGTAAGGTTGAAACGCGCCGTAGTATGCTTGACTCACCCCGAAAAGAAGCGACTTTCTCTTTTTTCTCTCTATGTGCTTTTGTCATTCTCGTGTTGTTAACTTCTGTTATCTGTGTGATGATGATGGTGGAATAAGTAAAATTCTCTTGCGCATCACAACGTTGCTGCTTTTATTGCAATGTCAAAGAAACTCGCTCGTGTTTTTTCTTTTCTTGCGTAGTACAAGATAACAGCAGATTTTTCTTTAATATAGTTGATCTCTTTGCTGTTCGTGATTACCTACAGTATGTGTATTGGACTAAACCCACTGGAGTAACTACAATGAATCTAAGCTTAACACATCTCTTGCTTTTGATTGTCGCCATATCATTCAGAGGGTCCGTTGCTGCTTTCTTGTTGGGATTCGTCAACATAGCAATCGGGGAACTGGTCATACATAAATACATATTTCATGGACACTGGAAAGTATCAAAGGAGACACACATACCGGATGTCACAACTCGAAATCCATTCATCCTGCTTCACAACCAAGTCATGAAGTTTTTCAACTCCATATTCCATCCCTTCTATGCTCAACATTGGTTAGCTCATCACAAACATGTTATCATCGACACGAAACATATTGGTGAGCATGGAGAATGTTCAGAGCATCTCCGACTTAAAACACTACAACAGTATCCCAAAAACACAGCGTCCTTACTGAATTCTTCCATGGGCATGGGCGCAAATATTTATGGACTCATTTCTCAATATGCACTGCTTATTTTCACCCCTCTGCCATATTGTGGACTGGTATTCTGGCATGACCAACCATGGTCTCTCCTTACTTATCTACTTCCTTCATTACTATTACCTCTTTCCACTATTTATCATAAGTATCTGCATATGTCTGATGTTTCTCGACGAAAAAAAATTCCTTGGTACTTTCGGTGGTTATTGTCAAATGCCGGGGATCAAGTCGTCAAAAAGCATTTCATACATCATCACATGAACAATGATCATAATTGGAACTTTATTGTATTTGCAGATACGATTACCAATCTATTCAACGGTACAAACTTGGAGCCAGATGAGAGAACAATAGCATATATGAAAAAATTGGGATTAGAAATGGAATAAATCTTAATGCGATTTTTTCTTTTTTTCTTTTTGATCTTCTTATTCCAATTCAGATTCAAGAAAGGTTAGATCGACTATTCTCTTCAGTTGTAAAAAGTTCTGATAGTCTCGCTATCTTTTATAATTACGAGTTATTTAGATACTCAATACGGAAACAGATCAATCTATGCTTTAACGAAAACACAAATCAATCTGCTAATCTCAGCTTTTACTTTTCAGTAACCGATTTTATAGTCGAATTTTTAAACTTTTAGAGTTAAATCTAATAATTATTTTAATTCTAAATTAATTGAGTAAATCCAGAATAAAATTATTTTCGTCGACGCGCTTCATGTTTATTTCTATTTTAAAATTTGAAACACTCTTCAGGGCACTGCATTTACAATAAAAACTAAAAGGTAAAAATGAGTAAATAAAAGATAAATGTAAAACATAATGAAATAATAGGCAAAGACAAGAATAATGTAAGAAATCAAAATATACAAATCGAGCTTAGAATTCTAGTAAACGTTTCAAATGTTTGCGAGGGTGTGGAGTGTGGGTGTGGTTTTTAGCATACTACGACGCTTTTCGATCTTGCTTAAGGGTCTCATCAGGTAGTTTCATCTTTATAACTATTCAGATGATTCGAAAATCACAAATTAGATACTTAATCTGTATTTCTATCCCGAATATTTCAAGAAAATTCAAGACAAAAGTAGATGCCGTTGTGAAAGAGTGTGTTTGATTAGCATGGGGAAAGTATTTGAGAATCTGTTTCGTTAGGAGGGATTGATCTCCGTATAGCATATATTTCTTTTCTCGACTTCGTTGAAGGTGGTGTGTGATTGCTTGTGCCTTATAGGTAGCTGTATGGGATACGGAAGCTGTTAATTTAGGTTTCTGTAATGGTATGATCTTATGGTTTTTCGGAAATGTGAATGATGAGATCATTTTAAGAGAATGTTGTTTGAGTGGAATCATATGCACATTCGTGAGGATGCTTCTGTAGAAGGAGCTATTTGGGCGATGGTATTTTGTGCGTTAGTTGCATATTTGTTTATTTTTATGATGTACTGTTACATTTCATGCGTTATTTTCAATTGAGATATGTTTTGTTTATTTTTAAATCACAGCGTAAAATTCCGAATGACTTAAGTTATTGGCTGGTTAGTTTTGCTTGAAGGTTTTATGTTTGTTTACCAGTCTCATGTTGCGTTGTGGTCTCTTGGCTGATTGCCGCTCGTCGATTAGATTTGATCATCTTGGGCATCAGTTCTTGTTTCAAGTTGCGATTCAAACAGGTACCGACAATTAGAGCAGTATTGGTGACGTCGGTTCCATGAAAAGTACGCATCCACAATTCTTGAATATGATGTTGATTTTGGGTGAGTCTTTGCTCATGTCTTTTATGAATGATGAGACTTTTTCTTTTTGTTATTTCTTTGTTGTCTGTAGGTTGCACAAATTGATTTTGCATATTTTTGTCACTGGTTTGATCGGCAGTTGAGCTTTTGGCTGTTCTATTATATATTTTATCTGTTGATGTTGTCAATAGCTCATGACGTAAATAACCGAACTCATTAGAGTCATGGAGCATCGGCAAAATGAAATTCTTGGATAAGTATTTGCTGAATAATGTAGTAAGTCGCCAATCGATATGTTTTGGCGGGTACCTACAAGTCACATACAAAGAATTAAAAACATGAATGAATACAGGAAACTCACCCATTATAGAGAAACATGAGTTTCATTTGTCGTATTTCTTCTTCGAATTGAGATAAGATTGTTGAATAACGAACTGCTCTCGTAATAGCAGTGTCAGCAGTGTTTCGGAAAACATGATCAGGGTGATCTGATCCAAATGGTACGACATACGAGTCAGCTGCTTCTTTATGATACACTGAAGTTGTTAAAGTGCGCTTTCTGTTCTCAATGAGTACATCAAGAAATGGAACACTTCTACCAATTTGTCGCATCAGTTTAATGTTTGGATGAAAGTTATTAGCTTCATCTAACATTTGGTCGATATATTCTAGTGAGTCGTTTGACGTAAAGAAAATATCATCAACATATCTAAAAATGAGACATTATATGCACAAAATATTCTTTTATGAACCATGTTAAATACCGTCCATAGGTTTCATCGGATACTTTTAGTCGATGAACAAGTTGTTTGTGCCATTTCCACATGAAAATATTAGCTAGTGTTAAAGTAAATGCTGAGCCCATCGCACCACCAATGACTTGCCGATAGAATTTCTTCTCATAAACAAAAATGTTTTCTTTAATGACGATAAGAGCTAACTTTCGAATAATATCAATTGGAATATTTTGAAGCTTTTGATAGCCATGTTGAAGGAGAAATACAATTAGAATATCAAGTGATTCTTCTTGTGGTAACATCGTATATAAATCTGTAATATCAAACGTACACAAATAAGTTTTTGGTATGAGATGCCCATTTGTTATGTATGCTTCTAAACGATGAATCAAATCAACTCCGTCAATAATTGTGATTGAACGCGCGTGTTTATCAAATATCGGTCGTATTATTTTATCCAAAAACTTTGAGATTCCTGTCGTTGGCATATTCATTGATGATACAATAGGCCTCAATGGTGTTCCTGTCTAGTAAAATGCGTGTAAGAAAGATAAGTAAGGAAAATTAGAAATGAATTACCTTGTGAGGCTTAGGAATGAAATTTAAATAAGCTAACTGAATTTTTTCTCGCTTCGGCATCATTTTATCTAGTTGCCACGATAGAATATATTTGTTTTGAACGAAGATCATTGAGTAAAAGAATAACTTTATCAAATACACTCCATAACGGATTAGAATCTAATGCAGTATAAGCGCCAGTTTTTTGTCGATAAGCTTCTGCTTTCTTTTCATAATCAACTGAATTGCCAATATGAAAAATTCCACTTTTATCTGTCTCGCGAAGAATATAGTTTCCTTTCTTTAGTCTATGTTGAATCGATTTCATTAGTTTGAATTCTTTTCGTATTCGATATATGTTTAGATANATGTAATGTAGTCGGACAAGACGATAACTGTATCATTAATTCGTTTTCATGCTGATTGATTCTGTTTTTCAACAGTATCAAATATTCTTCTAGTGATTTCTGGATCTTATCACTTTCATTTGATTCCATTATTTGAACTATATCATCCCGTAAATGAAAGTAATACTATTGTATGAGCTGAAACAAAGTAGATTCAACTGACCGGCCAGATCTGATACTGTAGACCAAAATCCAAATACTTTTCATATAAATGATGAATCTGATGAATACAAAATTGTTTGTCAAATAGTTCAAGTCGTGAAAGTGTAAATCGCTGTTCTTTTTTTCTTTTTATAGAGCAATTTAATTGAAGACTTGATGAATTCAAAAGAAACTTTCGTGGCATCTTCAAGTACCGCGATGGCTTATAAAAAGAAATATCATCATTTTCATTCAAGCGATCGCTATTATTATCAATAGGTGATTTCGTTTCAGTCTGAGCATTCTTCATTTTTTTTTAAACTCCTTGTGATATGGATGACTGGTTCATTGATATTAAAGATTTGTTCGATAGTTTTTGTTTTGATGAGCTTCTTTTTCGTTTGTTGAACGCTGCAATTTCATCATTCATCATTGACTCGTTTAATGATTGCTCAAATGTATCATGGCTTCTTATATTAATCAATGTCGCAATTTCTTCTTCATTCAAGTCACGTGTTCTCCATTTTCGTTTGAAGCGTTGTAATTTCTTATTTCCATGACATCTAGGCTTTTTATTGTCAATATCTGTTGATTCTTCACCATGTATCTGTGTTGGTGGTATCACTTCTACTGTGTCATGTTGACCCTCCTGCAACATTAGATCGCTTTCATGCAACAGCCAAAGTGAGCAAAAAATAGGGAGGACGGGCGACATGACTAGTCAGAAAAGTCTGCTATACCCGTCAAGTCTAGTCTAATATGTCTTCCATATCTATTGTGACTAGTCCGTATGTCCTTTCCCCCGTCTGGACTGGTCCAAGATATTCCAGAGCATCGCTCTGACTAGTCCGTATGTCCTTTTACCCGGTGGCCGGTCCAAGATATTCCAGAACATTATGTTCTGACTAGTCCGTATATCCTTTTATTCATATAGACTGGTCTGTTTATTCGTTTACCCCCATCTGGACTAGTCCATAGCAGGGGAAATTATTGTAAAAAAGGGAGAAGAAAGTTAGATTCGAACATTAGAGACACTTATAATACTATTAAAAATCAAACTGGCGTCTTGACGGCAGTCCATAATACAGTAAGCCTTATTTCTATGTATATATTCTAAAACGCAAATGGGTGCCTTCCATATACGGTGCGTGCAGAAATCACTTGATGGAAACTGATTCTCACTACCCGAAAATGCCTTTAATGATAGCTAGAAGGACTGTTCCTAGGCTAATATAAACTGTTGCATGTTCGTAAAGATTATTCTATTTTTTAAGTACACCGTCAGTCCGAATTCTGAATTATCTAAATAAATATTAGAAGGAAAAAAATTGTTGAATAAAATGTCCTGCTGAATTGCTAAATTAATGACTAAAACAAGACA
>CAJNYU010002402.1:0-29457 GCA_905331475.1 Rotaria socialis | reverse complement strand
CTGAAACGCGTTTTATTCGCGTGCGAAACACGCAAAGAGGACGCGTTTGGACGCGTCCCCGGTGAAACATTCGAAGCGTTTAGACGCGACTGAAGATAAAACCTCACTCAGACGCGGTTGTTCAAAAAATCGGAGATAGACGTGTTTTGAAGTAAAAACGCGCCTGAACGCTTCGAATGTTTCACAGGGGACGCGTCTTCGGACAAAACTGCGTTCAGACGCGGTTGGATTAAATAAATTCAATCTCAAATAAAAACGCGTCTAGACGCTTCGAATGTTTCACCGGGGACGCGTTTTTCAAAAAAACTGCGTTCGGGCGCGTTTGAAATGAAGTTGTGGTTATTCGCAGGCGAATAAGAAATCGGGAATAAACGCGGTTCAAACAAAACTGCGTTGAGACGCGTTTGAAATAAATTTGTGGTTAGACGCAGGTAAATAAGAAATCGCGAAAAAACGCAGTTCGATATAAAAGCGCGTCCAGACGCGTCCCATACCATTTATTAAAAATGAAAAAGAAAATTATTTAAGTTCGTCTCAGGTTTGATCTGAGTCGCCATGGATAACCTCTATCGCATGGTCTTTGCCTTACTTAGGTCAACGAACTGTTAGCATATTGACATGTGGATGAATCTGAAATGATAGAAATGAGATTAGAACATGTGAACCAATGATTAAGAAACATGTATACGTACCGCGCAGCCATATATGACCACAATCGTTGTCGCATGGCATACGCAGTCTATATGAGTTATGAAGTCATATGAAATCTACAGATCTACAAATGATATAATGTCAAAAAAATTTAATTTTTACTAAATTATTAATTGACAATATTCATATTTAGTTTTGCTAGAAAATGTATTTTCATAAAAGTAACTTTTATTCAATATTTTTTTTTAATTTCAAAAAATTACTTTGACAAACTTTTCCATTCAAGAGAAGATGTGAAACAGTTGTTTTAGAAATAAAATCACTTGCAGCACTATCGGAATTCGACGTTCAATATCAATTTACTTTATTTTATTAAATATATATTCTCGTTGTTTTTTCTTAATATAACTATTCAAGTAACTCAAATGAGAACTTTCAATAATGATAAAATCAATTTAAAAAAAGAATTTAGTTTTATTCATAAAACTACTCAATAGCAATCATTTGTCGTCCTCAAAATAAAACATGAAAAGTCAAAGAACTTTGATAGTAAGTTAAACTAGGAAAAATTTAACTATGATATTAAGAACGTTAAATAAGTTTCGTTGATTTGATTAATCTATCATCTTGTCTATCATCAAAACTGAGCCTGTAAAATAGCAATAATGTGATGTGTAAAAGCTACAAATATCAAATAAATATGCATGAAATACATCGAAGCAACAACTTTTGATCATTTATTTTGTCTCGTTATACTATTTAACTTGAGCAAATCTACGTCTGATACTCTTTGCAGATAGCACTCACGAACAAGCGAACAGTGTAAAATATCAATAAATAAAAGCTTATCTATTTAAATGAATGAAAAGCAAATCCATAGCTTTAATAATTGTAATTGCTCTCCTCATCAATTTCAACTCGATGATGTTCATAATTAGATATTATTTCAAATGAAAATCTGATTTACTAGTGTAGATGAAGCGAAAAAACATTCTTAGATTTTTTTCAATCTTTTCATATTCTCGAAAAAAATTCACTTCAATAAGAAACAGGAACAGTAGATTATACAAGTAATCATGCAACAGATAGCGTCGACGACGCCATCTATGATTGAAAGTTAGCATCGTCTGCAGTAAATAAATAAATCTTATGTAAAAAGAAGCATTCATGGTTCATAAATGAAAGAGAAAATAGTGATTTTATCAACAATAAATCTTTCCAATGAGCATTTTTATTTGTTTATTGTATAAGTATTCGTTCATTGTCAATAGTTGTTCGTTATAGAATGTTCGTTGTATTCAAGAAAGTGCATGTTCAGAATTTAAACAAACTTCTAACAATTGTTTAATAGAAGTTGCTTCACAGTTGATAAATTAACTATATCTAAGAAGAATTAAAATAGTTCTTTTTTCAATTTCTGTTAAAAACATTAATTTCGAGTATTTAACCATTGTTGTTATTTTAGATGGAAAAACAACAGACTCGTCGATGTTCTGTTTCTAGTGTTCATTCTCAAGGAAATTTATCAATAGCAAGTGCCCAATGTGCTGATACACATACCCATGCTATCATTCAAAAAGAAAAAGATAAGAAAATCATATTGGTCCCACTGCACAGTTTTATCAATTTTGGCAAAGTTGTGAAAGTTCATGAAACAGCTACCTATAAATCAGATAAAGATTCTCGAAAAACAGAACGAGGAAAAGTTTTGCTTTTTGGTAAATATGTGATTAGGCACAGTTTTAATACCTCATTTTTGATTATTCAATTGTAGGAACAGAAGAATTGTGTGTTGATCAGCTTCAAGTTTTGCAAGAAGATGTTATTAATGAAAATCAACCACCAGAAAAGCAACACGGTGAGTCTTTTTTCAACAAGGAAATCTAAAGTGCTTGTTGAATTTTATAGATTCTAATCCAATAGAAACATCAAGTAAATATTTCAAAATAGTAGTTGTTAATATTTTTGACTAGATCTCTTAGAAGCTCATTTGGTTTTTCCGAAAAGCTGTAAAATTATGTTTACATATACATAACAATCTTGGTATACGTGTATGTCTATGTATGATAAAGATAATACGTACAGTATAACTTCAATAATAGCTTCGATTAATAGGTTCATAACAAATGAGGAAAAACTATAATTGTGTAGTCGACAATCAAATAGAAATCTTAAGATTTAAGATGGTGTTAGGTAGTCGTTTTTGAAAGTAGAAATTAATAACTAGTCCTGGTAAAAAGAAATACTGGTTTATTAACATTAGCGGGTGGAACCGGGTATAATCTTTCTACAGTCTTTATGTGAATAATATTTAGAAGCTTTTTAGTTTCCTATGCTTTTACAATTGAAACATGATTTTTATTTACCACTTATAGGTAAAAAAGGTTCATCGTCTACAACTTCTAACAAAAGTAGTAACGATCGTTCCAGTGAGTAAATATATGTGTTGAATTGAATTACTAATTTTTTTCGTTAGATCATCAATTGCAAAACAAGAGTAAAGAGAGATGTGCTCTAAACGAATTATCAAAACCAAAGCATCATTCTCAAATAAACGGTAAATTGCTTGATTCATACTATTTATATTAAAACTATAAATAAAACAAACTAATTCACATATTGAAAGGAGATTAGTAGCTCTTGTAATAACACCGCTTTCACTCAGATAGTAAATTGAAATTGAAGATATTGATTGAATCTTATATGTATAAATAATTTTGTTTTTCTTTTAGAAAATTATAATCGAGTTAATGCATTGCCACCAATGAATATTAATACAGCTAGTACTATAGCTATTTTACCAAAACGTAAGGAAAAATCAGTATCTGAAGTTCAACGAAAATTATTTGGTGATGATACGAATATGAATTCAAAACATTGTTATTCATTTGAAGGTAAAATAAAGTTGACAGATAAATCAGTAGAATAAAATTTAATAAAATCTTTCGATAACTTTATTTAAATCTGTTGAAAAGATCTTATTTCCTTGAGTCTATCGTACTTGCAGGAAGAAAAGATAACAAAAAAGAATTTCAAACTTCTCGAAGAATTTGCTTCTTTTTTAAAATTATTGAATTATTTGTGTTGTTAATGATATAAATGAATGAAAATTGGAACTTTTTTCTAGACAATACTTACATTATTTTAACATTCTTTTTTAGAAGAAGGCAGTGATGAAATAGAAGAACATTTAACAACAGCAACAGCAACAACAACAACAAAAAAATCAAAAAAGTGTTTAACTGAAGATTCATCTTTAAAACAAATATCAAATATTAATTATAAAAGAACAACGTCGAATAAAAAATCACCTTCAATTATTCCATCAAGTCCAATACAAAACCCGGTTGCCGTGAATCATGCCGATAACAATCAAGATAGTATAAGAAATACTTCTATTTTTTACATTTTCGAAAATATCTTTTGTTTAGATTCAACTGAACAGAACAAAGATGAAACTAATGATGATACAATGGACGAACGAGGTTCGTTCTCATTCAAAGAATTTAAGAGATTGCAAAAAGAAAATATTAATTTACGACAACAAAAAACATCATTAGAAAACCAAGTTAATTTTATGAAAAAAAATTACATTCGTAAGTAATGATGACATTATGTTTTTGTATTAATAACTATGTTTATTCTTCTGTAATAGTTTGCTAAGTACATAAGCTATTGTAATTTAAATACAAAATTCAGTACTATACTACGCAGAATCACACATATTGCCAGATTAGAGTATTCCTGAATTATTCATGACATAGTCATTTAAGAAATAAACAAAACTTTCGAATCAATCAATATAATCTTATTCTAAAATTGAAAGTTTATAATTTTTCACTGACTGTAACCACATAGAAGCGTATTACATTAGCTTATCAGTAGACTACTTGCTCGGTATTAACTTTAATTCCATCGTATCATAGTGTTCATCTTTAATAAACTGTCGATATTTCTTGTAATTAATTATCTTGTCATTACTGAAACTTATAATTTTGTTCCTATTATATTAAATAAATGTTATTTCCTTTTTATATTTCATTGCAAGAGAGTATTTATTACTTTTATCTATTTCCTTTTAGCTATGCCCGATATTAACAGCCGATCTTGGATCGTACGTTTGGCTAAGTTATTCACGCAACAACTATCTGCAAATGATATTGCTACACATGCACGTCATATTGGTATTAGTAATCCAAAGAAACTTCTGAATTGTATTCAAAATCGTGGAACGCATACAGCCAGAGAAATAGTTCGTCTTATATGTTCGCAAGAAACACTATTAACAAAGTCTGGTAAAGAGGGTGTTTCAGAAGAAAAACGACAAGCGATACGTGGTGAGTACTATTTGATAGAACAATTATTTAGTATAAAACCATAAGATAATCCGTATTCGACATAGTATTTTTTCCTCGTTTTTAGATTTTGTCGAGTTACAACATGGCCCTATTCCAGATCATCAATTTAATGAAGCAATTGATGGAGTATTTCGCCAAGAAAAACTCAAAATGCGAAAGGCACAAGCACCTGCTGCAAAAGCTATTCAAAAACCTGTTGAAAAGAATCAAAATAGTAATCGACAACAATCAATTGATGCCTTTTACACGAAGAAATCAACATTGAATATTCAAGAAAAAGATAAAGAAGTGGCTGTTGTTACAACATCAGACTCGGATGAGCATTTTTAATGATAGAAATAAATTTAATCGTTTTTTTTATTAAAATTATGTTTTAATAGGATTACGTTTTATTAGAATTATGTTTTATTAGGATAATGTTTTATTAGGGTTGTGTTTTAAAAAATAGGCATTGCATTAAGAGAAAAAAAAAGAAAACAAATTGATTTTTATGTTATGCTATTCTAGATATGACTTCAAGGACTACCCAATGGCGTCGTCGGCAACGTGTAAGACATTTTCTTTGTGATAATGCATTGAATGATGCTGTACCAGTAAATTTGATTGAAAACGAGTATGTTATTAATCGTCCTCAATCAAACTTTTTTCTAAACTTGCGCATTCAATAATAATTATAGTTCAAGTTATTTTTCACAGCATGATGTTTACGTTTTACGAGAAGCTCAAGTAGAGAATAATGCAAACAACAGAAATAATTTTGATAAACAGTCGAATTCTTTTTCAACCTACATTGATGATCAAATACAATCAACTGAAGATGGTCAACCATATGTACTTGAAGAGATACAGCCAGATGAAATTATAGAAGATCAAGTAGAAGATATGAACTTTTTTAATTTGTAAATACTTACTTTTTAATTTAAGATTTTAAAAGATCTCAAAATAAAAAATTGCTCGAGATTTCAATAAGAGCAACTTCAAGTATGAGAAACTATGAGTAATATCAATACGAGCAAAAATATTTCTTCTTGATACCTTTGACAAGCATGATGCATATCTTTTAACAATAATACTTTATATAGAATTCACGAAAATTGAAATTATACCCTTTGATTTTTTTAAAATTTTTATTCTATGTACAAACAATAACTTAATACTGAATATATAAATGTGTAGTGTATAGGATACATACTAGTAGATCGGGTATGTGTAGACGACTCATAGATGTACTTGAGTTAAATTCAAATAAATGTACGATTCTATCACAAAAGAAAACTCCATCTGTAAGCTTTTTAGTATCACATATATTGCATCCACGTTTTCTATTATCATATACAACACCTTAATATGCATACAAAAAAATACATATGCATCATCTTGCAAAGAACGTACATTAGAGGAATATCAATCAAATCAGCGCAGGTTTCTTTTTAAATCATTAGTTAAAAATACGAAATAAAAGACGAAAGTATGTTAGTTAGAGATTGATGTCAATAATGAAATGATGGATAACATAGTAGTAAGTATAATTAAATGTTGAACATGAAGAAAAGACGAAGTTAAACAACCGATTATTAATGGTGGATAAGATATTGTTCAACATTTTGTTATCTTTCTTACTGCTATTGATAAACGTATCAATCTACTTGATAATATATTTCAACATGCAATAAAAGTTAGATTTCTTGAGTGTGCACCTATAACTAAGACATGAAATATTCATTTCATAAGGCATCAAAAGTTGATATCAATACTTATTATCTTTATTGTGAATTTTATATGCTGGAGACGATGTACACAAAGGTGACATTAATTGGCATTCGTGTATAACCATTACGGAGATATAGACATATAAAGTCCATGGTAATTTTTGTAAGCATAAAAAGAGTTTACCTTCGATTGATTATTTGTTTTCTTTTTCTAACTTTCGTTACCTTTGATTATATTTATACTGCATACACAACATAGTATACCCTATCTATACGTGTGCATAATAATCGTTTAACTCATTCGCAACATAAAATTTCACAAAAAAAACAAATCTTATAATTTCAATTTCTGTGAGATGCATTATATATGTATATATTAAAGAGAGACGGAGAGCCAATATATTATTTGTTTGTGTGAGTAGAGATCTTCAATTGCAATAATAATTGATTTATATCGTATATAGATTTTAATTTCTAGTTGCTTTTTTTATTTATGTAATTTTTATTATTAAGATCTGCTGATCCATCAACTCATGAAGTTGCTGCTGCTTTAACTATATTGAAAAATCGACATAATCTATCGAATCGTTGCTTAGATCATATATGTCAACTAATGCGTCTTTTAAAAGCTTCAAATGTACCAAAAGGTTCTGCACATGTAAAGCGTATCTTTTTATCAAGTTCAACAGCTCATTTTACATCATCTTCTTATTATTGTTCAAAATGTAATCAATTATCTTCCAAAGCAACAAACTGTTCGAACATAAAATGTGAAGAAAATAAATCTTTTAGTAAACGTCCACCTGTATTTCTTCGCATGCCTTTACAACCTCAAATAAAAGATGTATTATTACGTTTTCCATCACTCAATTTGCAACGACAACGTTGCTCAACATTTATTGATTCATCTGATATTTCTCAAGGTGATTTTTATAAAAAAACTTCTCAAAAATGAAGAAAACAATTTTATAACATTAACAATGAATGTTGATGGAATATTGATTGCCAAAAGCTCGAAGTCTTCATTATGGGTGATAACTTTTGTCATTAATGAATTAAAAAAATCTGAAAGATTTCGAATACAAAACGTATTAGTTGGTGGTATTGCATCAGGTCAATCAAAACCAACTCGAAAAGAAATGAGCGTTTATTTACAGTCGGTCGTTAATGAATTATTAACTTTAGAAAATGAACATTGTTTTCAAAATTACGATGGCAATATTGAATTTCTTCGAGTTTTTCTTATAGCAGGTTCTATGGACAAGCCAGCTCAAGCTCTGGTCCAGAACATTAGTGAGCCAAATGGTGCTTATGGCTGTGGAAAATGTTTTCTCCAGGGTATAATTAACTTTTGGTTTATTATCATCCTAGAAGAGTAAAAAAGATAAGGAGAAAATTATAAAATATTGCGACCCATAATTATGTAACACAGAAGATGAAAAATAAAATGGCTAATTTTTGATAATAGGATGTTATCTATATCAACAACAGATTTGGGAACAAATTTTACAGAATGACCATTAAGAATCAAAGAGGAATACTACTATAAACATTTTTCTGTTGAATAAAGCTACTTTTAATGACATTAGTCAGGAGAATTGGATATTTGTTTTGTCATTATAATATGTTTAATTTAACACGATTTAATCTCTTTTTTGTTCTTAGGCATTACAGTGCCCACCAAATCTGGCTCCAAATCGAAAATTCGCGTTTTTCCAATACGAAGAAATGATGAAATGCCAAAAGCTCGAACTAATTTTGCATACGATGTGAAATTGGCCATACCTGAACGATTTCGACCAACAGGAAAAGAAGCTCTTAGAGATTTTATGTATGGCCATCTTGGTGAATGTCATCTTCGAAGTTTACGCTATTTCGATATCGGTCAATCATTTGCATTTGACACATTACACAACCTCTATAGAGGTACTTTTGTAAGTATATTTTCGAGCATTCTACTCCTAATAAATTAAGATAATCGCTTTTTTTAGTAACAATATAATCGTACAAATACCCTTCTTACTCTTCAATGTACTTGTCTATTGGAATGGGGAATGGAATAGCTTAGATACATGCGCTAATACATTATAATGGGTCGTTAAAGTTAAGAATGCTACTTGTTATTCAGAAATACTGATTTGTAAAGTGCAACCTTTATGTTTAGAGAATGTTAGAAGTACATATGTCGCCTAACTTGTGCTTTTGTCTAAAGATATTTCTTATTTTGCTTGCTTCAATCAATGTACTTTTCCTCTAGAAGAAAATAAGAAATCTAAGTCTATAGTTCGTAAAAAAATTATAAAATATTGCTATTAAAAACAATCATTTGGTTGCAGAATTAGACAATCTAAAAAATAGTTTAATACAGTTACCTTATGATCAAAGACAATTAATCTTTAAAATAACATTGAGTTTAAGGATTATAGTTTACTTTGATAATTGTTTTGGATTTTAGAATAAAAGTTAAATTATATGTTTGTATTTAGATGAGATTACTTGAACTTTGGTTTGACACGCAATATCGTAATCAACCATGGTGTTTAATATCAAAAATTGGTTTAATAGATGTGTCTTTATCTATTCACAAATTTCTATCGACAATTTGTCGAACACCGCGAACACTTCTCAAATATAATGATTTTAAAGCTAGTGAATTAAGATGCACTTTGCTTTTTGGATTCGCATCGTTTTCTATGTATTTACCACACAAGTACTGTCGCCATTTACTGTTACTTGTTGTATTAGCCCATCTATGCGAATCGAAATCTACTTCTTCTGATCAAACCTTAAATATCAAACGTTTAGCAAATGAATTTATTTATCAATTTCCTTTATTATATGGTGATCGTCAAAATGTCATATCAATTCATACAATCACGCATTTGCCTGAATCCGTTGTAAATTTCGGTGGCGTTTACAACTATTCAACCTTTAATCTTGAAAGTTATCTAGGTTTTTATAGTTTGCGGTATTGAAGAAAATATTCTCTAGTATAATATATGGAAGAACAATACGATGGTCAAAAATAAGTATGACACATACAGTAAAAATGACTACATAGTAAAGAAAGAGAAATTTTTATGATATATTTGTAGGCAAGTATCGGAAATAATTAATGATACCTATTTGTAGGTGTATGCACGCTATGAATATTGCTGATTTTAATATTTATCATGTATTCTTTTCTTAAATTTAGATAAAAGTAAAATGATAGAAACGTCTATAGCTTTCAGGAGCTCTAAAAACAGATTTTCTTGAACAATTTAACTTGATCTAGTTCGCTTGTATTGCACATCGTGCAGAATCTGATGCTATCTAGTCGCATGTCAACGCGATTTTTCACAACAGCGCGTTCACATGCGCTTCATATTTCTCGCAGACGCGCTCAAACGCGTTTTATATTGCACCGTGTCTGAACGCGTTCAGCCGAACTTTATTAACTGCGTATTAACGCGACTTCAATATGAAACGCGGTGAGATGCGGTCCATATTTTTTGCAAAATGCGTTTAAACGCGTTGTGTCCAAAAATTACGTTCAAAAGCGTTTCGAAATTTTTCTGAGTGCGACTCAACGCGTTTCATATTGTAAACGTGTTGGGATGCGTCATAAAACCATTTTTAACCAAGTTTGAACGCGTAATTTTGAGAAACCGCGTTTCAACGCATCGATGTTGCGTTTCGTGTTTACATGGGAAACATAATGTTCGCCATTTTTTAATCTTATGAAGCAAATATTTTGATCACTAGCAAACAAAAACATATCATACTTAATTGATTTAAAACTATATGCGGCTTCTAAGGTTCAGAGATCAAAGAAATCAGAGTGTAAACTATTTTAGCAAAGTGTACATTGTACACCTTGTTTTTCTGGGCAAGTGTGTAGCAGAGTGTAAATCAAAACTAGCAGATGTTCTGTACATTTTGCTTCTGCTGTGTACACTTGCCATTGGAAACACTGGTTGCTAAGATGGTTTGTATGATANATCATATATAGAATATATTAAGTATCGAGTATTCGATACGATAGAACATCAACAACTGCGCAATAGCGAACGAAAATCAATCACGAGGATTAGTCATAGTCGAAAATATTACGTAACAAATCAAAATAGAGATCATAACAACAGATAACACGAATAAACGTTTAGCGTCAGTGAGTACCATCTACTGACGCTAACAGATAATACAGTAGATATATATTACACATTTCTTGTATTTATTTTTTTTTTAAATTAGTGAACCAAATTTCAGAAAAATTTTCTTTCTAATTTGTGTTAACAAAATAAATGAACTACTCGAACATAATGTTTTACAGGAAAATAATTTCCTGTTGCTTTACCTCATTTGAATCGTAATCAAACTCTATCTAAATAAGTCTGTATGATTTTCTCACGATTTTTCAAGTTTTACTGTCCAAATTTATCTAGCTATTTTTAACGAATAAGTGATAAGCATTTCTTACCTTCTTATTTTATTTCAAAAAAAGCATCCTATGATGTCATACACCACATTATATTTCGTTTATTACTTGTTCTTTGCTTTCGCCGTGAGAAATACACGTATAGAAAGAAAAATGAATAGGTAACCTGTTCGGCTCATATAGTGGGATGAAGCAAAAGTGAAAAATAAACTTTTTTACTTTTTAGCAATTTGCTGTACAAAGACATCAAACAAGAAAAACAATTTATTGATTTAATAGAATGTTCAGAATCATAAAGAGTTTCAGATCCGGCATCTCCCAACTTCAAGAAATGGTTATCAGAAGTAAGTTTCTATTTTGTTATTCTCTTTTCATCGATAACAAATGCATACTACTATACTAAATATTTTTGAGTATTTTTCTCGTTTCCTGTGTAATGCTTCATTAGTCAGCGCTACACATAAGAAAAGTATTTATGATGAAAAAGTATTGGAGCATTACTTATTTCGATTCAATTATCTTATCCACGATAGAAGAAAAAATTACAAAAAATTTGAATATCAATGTCTGATATGATGCTTAGTGCTGAATCAGAAACAGGTATTTGATTTATCATCTAGTAAAATTATTGGAATTGTAAAACGCAAAAGACTTGTTTTGCGTTAACGATTTTAATAAATTTACAACTAAATCGTGCACAATTTTCTTACAAAATTTTGAGAACATCAACAAAAATGCAAAACATATGATATAAATAGCAAATCTAACCATCGATACAATTTTAAGGTGTTTTTCTTTTGGACTTATTTTTTTGATAATAAATGCATATGTTTACAATCATCAATATTTTTCATTGCATCATTTTAGAACCACCGAAACAGCAACGTTCTCCATCTAATCAATCAGAAGCAGGTGAAAGACGAAGACATATTAATCTCTAGTCAGATATTTGTACTACTATCAGTTGATATAATAATTTAAAAAACTGATAGATGACAAAGATGAAGATTAAAAACAAATAGGATCTTATAAACGGAAAACACAAGATTTGTTTTTATCAATATCGATTATTATTGTTTAGATAAGCCTTGGCTCAATCTTCAATATCGTGGTGCTGATGAAACATCAATCAAAACACCCCAAGATTTGGAAAATGATATGGTAGAACTATCCTATCAAATCGATGAAAAGACATTAAGCCGAATCGCAGGATCAATGATAGGAATGGCATTAGGTGACGCTCTTGGTGCCCACGTGGAGTTTCGACCTCATCGATTTTTAGTTGAAAACCCTGTCACTGATCTTCAAGGAGGAGGAACGTGGGGTCTTAGTAAAGGGCAGGTATTGTGTTTTTTTTGCCTCGCTATGTTTTAGAAAAAAGTTCAAAGTAATATTAGTAACATCATCTTTCAAAGAGTTTTATCACAGGCACAAGCGTAATAATGACTATAGCTCTCTTCTAAATTGTACATAACTATGAAGGCTAAGACATCTGGCATCAGCGAAGAATTGGCAGATGCACTCCCTAAAATAAAAAATAGCAAAAGGCTAAATCTAATTTTCTCTAGATTACTGATATTTCGAAAAAGAAAACTTCATGAACTAACCAAATGTAAGGTAATACTGTATTTTATCAACGAATTCTATCGATTTGCACGTAGTACAAAACAGAAAATTAGCCTATTGATTTTTTTACTTAGTTTATAAAATTCGTTTGTGAACGTTTTCATGGAACATAGTCAATATACTAAACTGAACCGCATTATAGTAATACTGTAAAAATCAGATTTTAGTAGAGAAAACGTTTTCTCAAAGTAAACTTGTGTTTCAGAATAGATCTAATTTTTCTTTACTCCACGTATTTTAGATAGTTACGTTTAATAGAAGATTATTTCAATTTACACTTATCGTCGATAAGACGAAACCTTTGTTTTCTAACATGTACGGATGATATAATCAAATGTTTGATTTGATATTGAAAAAAAGATTGATATAGTCCGCGTCTAGTTTATTTTCATGAAGACACCTTCAAAAGAAATATTTATTTGGCATTCTTTTATGCAAAAGTGAGTATGCATTTTAATGAATAGCAGAATAATAATGAAATAGTTTGCCATTTATTTGCATTCTATAAAATTATCATTAATCATGACAATTCACTTCTATTTATACAAAATACATATATACGAATTTAACAACACGCTCACATACATATGATGAAGTTTTACATTTTAGACAGTTAAAACTTAAATCCAATTGTATCTACTCTTATTATCATAATTGATAACAATGAAAATATCTGTTAGGATCTATACTATATGCATATATGTTTTAATAGCATCACAATATGGAAGCAAAACTAATTCAAGGAATTCACAATATACTTAGATATTTATTGAGAAAAATTGAAAAGTGTGTTGAACATGAGAACAAATAGTTTTTCTCTAGATTTTTGTAAGATTTCAATTATGAATTTTGGAGCGATTAGAATAGAATCTAAAGACTCTTCGATGATCTGCTTTTTTTTATCAGATACATTGTAGTTCATATGACCGTTCTAGTTCACCGATGATACTTCCATGGCACTTTGTTTGGCTAATTCACTGGTAACTCAAAAGAAATTTAATCCATATGATCAATTGGTTCGATATAAGTGGTGGTACAAAGAAGGATACATGTCTTCAACTGGACGATGCTTTGATATTGGAAGGGCTACGAGTGAATCCCTGAATGTATTCGAGATTCGTCAAATTGCTTTTGCTAAGAAGCACAACATTCCACAAAAAGAAATGGACTACCTTTCCGATGAAAGTCTGGTCAAAACATTTGACGTCTATTGCAGTAAAGAGCATGTTGCTGGTAATGGAGCTCTTATGCGTCTTGCACCAGTACCCATATTTTTCTATAAATATCCCGAGTATGCTGTAGAATATTCTGGTATTAGTGGGCAGATTACTCACGGTGACATAAAAGCTTATGATGCATGTCGTTACTATGGTGCTCTGATTGTTGCTGCTCTTACTGGCTACACGAAAGAAAAAATTCTTGATAAAGATTTTTATTCTAAACATTTACAATGGTTTAGTGGAACACCACTTTGTAATGAGATTGAACGTATTGCCGAGGGTTCTTATCAGAAAAAAGGTGGATATGCGGAAGGAATTCGAGGTAAAGGATATATTGTTGATGCTCTCGAAGCAGCTTTATGGGCATTCTGGTCTGATGATAATTCGTTTGAGCAAGGTGCTCTTGCTGCTGTGAATCTTGGCGATGATACTGATACTACGGCTGCCATTTATGGACAATTAGCTGGTGCTTACTACGGTTACAAAGGACTACCTAAAAACTGGCGTAAACATGTTTATGCTAAGAAGTTTATGATAAATTTGAGCAAGTGGATTGCTTATGAAGGACAGATGTGGAAGCCATCAGAATCTATAATCTCGAATAAGTCACTCTTGCCATCGAAACCTCATGCGCATGAAGAGAACGTTAACATAGTTATCAATGAGCCAGACCTAAACTTAAACTTACCAAATAACGCAACAGTGACTAATAAAGCTGCTGGATCTGAAGAACCAATAAATTTAGAGTCATATATAAATCCAAGAGAACGTCTTAGAAATGCTCCAAATGCACGTACGAAGAACCCAATCGTGGCATCAACATCGACCATGCATAAAGAGACATTGGAACAACAAACCATGAACGAACATTCAACTTTTGAACATCAGCCTAATGAAGCGATTATTGAAACGCCCCTTGAGAAATTTGATTTAACTATAGATTCTTCATCCATTGAAAAATGCTTTCAGTCAACTGATTCGGCCCAGTGTGTTCAGAAAGCACAGAAAGATCATAGTCAATGTAAATTGCCACTATGCGGTACTCAATCGATACCATCTAGAGTTGAATATATTTCACCAAACTGGATCAATTCGAATCAAAGATCACATGTTCATGAAGTGAAGAGCTCAAAATTACTTCTCGGACGGCGCTCTTCTGAAAAGCAAGTCGAGTCATCACTTAATATACCGCATTTAAATCGAGCTGGAATCCGCAATACTCCTTCGTCACATTATTCCAATACGCATAAAGATAATGACTCGGCAGCACTAGTAGAAGATCGTCATTCATCACTTGCTCCACCTCCTATTTCACGATCTTCTACGAAACATGCAACAGATTCATCATCAGCAGTCATAACTTCTCAGCAATGTGTATATCAAAATCCTACAAATTCTTATCAACTCAAATCTGTTAGTTTCAATAGTCAAGGTACTATGGGAAACAAAATTCATGACACTCAGTTGTATCAGATGGTAGAGCCGGAACCTTTTCCTCAAGCAGAATCAAAGATTAAATCAAGACAAGAAAAACGTGCGGAAAACACACCGAATATAGATTCAGCAAATTCATTGTCGGCTAATGGAAGAAATAATGACAAGAAACATTAGTAAATAGCTGATAAATTGATAATGACTTCTGCAATTCTAAGTTGAGTTTTCACGAGTCGCAACTCTTAAAAGTTCAAAATTGCTGACCAAATCATTGCTTTTAAATTCAAATATCATATTTATTTTCATAACTATATAAATTTCATTTTGTAATACTTTAAAACTATTCGCTTCTAATGATTATTTAATCTTTTATGGTATAAGCACAGCGACATAGAGTTCAAATATTTAGTTAATTTTTAGATGACTGTTTCAGCTTACTCAGAAGTGCTTCCTTTGTATCAAAATGATTTTGACAAAGCCAATAATATGCTCTATTCCGGTACTCTGATTTTCTTAAATTAGTAGCAAAACTCTCCATGTGTTCACGGTTCGCCGCGTAACTAATTAAAATATCTACGTACATGTACTCTATATTGTTCAAGAATTCTGATTCGTAACTTGTAATTCAGTACACATTTGTTCTCACATAGTATAAAAGATAATAAGCTTCAGCTAGTTTTAGACGCTTTGAACACTTTGTTTTGCAAAAGGCTACCTCATAAACTCTACGTATTGCATATCTTTAATCATAGTTATACAATTTCTGAGATGACTATGACATAACTACTATGAATGATATGTATTTCTCTTGATTGATTATACGCAGTGAGTGTACTTCTTCCACCCATCGTATGTGATAGATACATTGATAACTCAGTAAAGTAATGATAGTCTTTCATTTGAATACATAAATCAATAAATATTTTTATTTGACTATGCTTTCATGGCAGGAATAGATAACTTGGACCTGATCTAGTTTTGTTTTGTTACTGATACTTGAAGACGTCAAATTCATCTGTTTCTCTCAATTCTGATAAAAATTCAATCCGAATTTCTAAGATTTTAGAAACTTCAATTAGACAGTATGTTTATAAAGAAGTAAAGTCTATTGAATGATAAAATAAAATATTCTCATTAATAATTCACAACAAATGCAAAAGTAAAGAATATATTAATGGACATGTATCACAAGAATGGTTGACCATCAATAACATGAGTATCTGAAAGAATCGAAATAAATAAACAATGGAATAGAATTTTATAAGATATCTAACCATCTGTAGTTATTGTTGATTTTAATCTTGGCTTTGATTCTTTAGTCATTTTAACACGTTCCATTGCATGCACCTGTTCATCTTTGAACGAAAAAGAAAATTTAATAACTTAACAAACAATCTTGCTATTTAGCTTTACTTCTTCAGAATAATTACGTAGATCTAGTACAGCTTTTCTTACAGAAGTCATTTCCTCTGTGATTGTGTTTATATCTGAATGACTGATACTCGATTGATTTGTTGTTTCCAAATGTGATTGTATCTCTTGCCGTAGTTTTGATGATTCAAGAGCCGATGTTGATAATGATTGATTAGTAACTAATGATCGCGCATAATGATTTGTAGCATAGCTTTCAAATGCTGACCAATCTTTATCAACTTCTCGATTTGCTCCAATTATTTCTGATGAAATTTAAAAAACCGATGTAAATTACCTTCGTTTTCTAAAAAATAATACTTACTAAATATTTTTGTTTCGTTTTATTTTCGTATTTTCTAATAAATGTCGAAATCTTAATCTAATAAGTTCAATCATATGTGTCATACTAATCAATGGAGAGAGCAGAGGTGACCGATCAAAATACTCACGGATTAATGAATATCGTTCATAACGCCAAACAAGATCCGTTTGTGTTTGAACAGATTCAAATGTAAACCTAAACTATTCGGATAGAACATGTTATCTTCTATCTATCTTACCTAAACATTACAATAATAAGATTAATAAGCAGTATATTAACAAATAACATGTGAAAAGCTAATAATATATGAGTAGCAATAGTCGTGTTATTACCTGAATTTGCTATAAAAAAAAGAATATGAAAGATGATTCAATATCGATCAATAATTATTTCTCTTTTTACCATCAAGCTTCTGTAATTCACTATCTATATTCCCATCCAACAGATAATATGTTGGACAAATAATGTTTCGAAAAACTGATCGGCCATCAAATGTTAATGGATCAATAGTAGCATAACTATTCATAGTTCTCGAAGCAACGCCATATGCAATCATTACAATTAAAATAATATATGTAAAAAACAATAAATCAATAGTCTAGAAGTATTCGAAGAATAATAAAAAGAAACAGTAAAAGTAAACGTTAATTCCTACCATTTTATGGATCATAACCAGTTTTGGTCCCATCGTTTTTAGTAATATCCAGAACGCCTAATGAACGAATAAACCAAATTTCAAGATCATGAACAAGAACAATTTTAGCTGCTGAAAATGCTTCTTCACTATTGCTGTTTGTAAAACGAAGAATAAGACCAACATAGAAAAGAAGATAAGGTGTCGAACGAAATTAAATAAAAAAAGTTAATGTCTAATAAAAATAGTTTATCAATTTTCCAATTATAAATCGATTATCTTGATAAAAAAACTAAAATTTTACTTTTATCAATCACTATTTTCAATTAAAATCTGTATATCTATCTAAATTACTTGTCGAATATCTTCAATGAGCATTGTTGTGACTGTAATGATGATGAATACTTCAGTCCAGTGTATACTTAAACTGCCATCATTTGTAGTTCGAAAATTGAATAGAAGATAATAAGAAAATAGTAGACGAAAAATAATATTACCAAAAGAATTATATGAATATTTAACAATTGGTGATTCATGAAAGGTTTTTTACATGATGAAAATAGGTTAAATATGATTTTGAACATTTATCAGATCGCCACATATAAATATCCGAATAATTAATACCAGTATCATCTAAGCGGTATCAAAATTATTTGGATAAAATTTCATTTACATAAGAAAAGCATTTTGTTTAATACAAGTTCACATACCGATGAGAAAAGAGAGAAACAATCAATATTCTATGATATTCGCTTAAATGATCGATATATATATATATATTTAAAAACAGACTAATAGTTTTTTTCTATTCTATTTCATATTTTCATCCTATGATCGGCTTTTAGAAGTGTTTAACTGAATTATCATAGAAATTGTAGACACTATGTTAGTCCTATTGATTTCTAAGTATACATCTCAATAAGTCAGGATCTTAATTTACTGTGAAAGTCACAGATCTATGGTTTTGTTTTTATTTTGAAATGTGATCCTGAAAAGACATACGCTTGGTACTAGTTATACATGCAGACTAGGAGAGCTCAGCATTCTCACTGAAATATAGGAGTGTTGGAAAAATCTAAAATTTTTATCGTTATCTATTGTAATTCAGGTTTATTTCTAGACAAATTTGCAAACTTTAATTCCGAAATTAGTTTTCTTTAATAGTGTTTAAGGATGGTATATGAATAAAATAACTTCATTTGTCATGTGAACAATGTCGTGAAATAACAACATCTTAAGAATCAAAAATAATCCATTGTTGAGAAGCTCGCATCGTTAGATTTAAGAGTAACTTCGATTTTTTTTCGTAACTTTATGAACTGTTATTATATTAAAAAATGTTCAAAGCTAAAAATCATTTCAGTTTATCTCGCATAGTAGATATTCAATAGATTCGAAACTTTTTAAAGGTTTATTTTTCATTCATCTATCAGCGTGATAGAAAATCAAAATTAAAGAAAAAACCCTAAAATTCAGTCTGATCATATCTTCTCTGAGTAAATTGTTGCGATAAAGAAATAAAATCAAAGTTTTTCTTAAGCAAAAACACAATAAGTGATCCATTAAACATCATCTGATATTTGTTGGAGAACTTGAATATGTGAATAACGCGTAATTCAATTCAAGCAATGAATAAAAAATGATATTAGAAAGCTAAATTTTCTATTTGATTATCAATAAAGACGAAACTAAAACTTTTCACTTCCAATTTGAAATAATCATTTCAACTTGGAAGAAAACAGATATAGTCTATCAATTCACTGAAGAAGATTTACCGTTTAAATTGCCTTGATTTCAATTCCTTTTCTCGTCTTCTTTTTCATTAACCATCATTTGATTACTTCTGTCAACTTCTTGATAACTTCATATTGAGAAATTGATGATGTACAATGAATATTTTATGAAAAAGATTTCAGAGTTATGACAATCAATGGTATCTACGTAGAATGGAACTTTGCTTTTGTGCTATATAACCCGTAAGAATTATTAGTCCGTGTAGTCTCACGCAGACTAGTTGATTTCTTAAATTGTTTTGAGCTTCTTAGTGTTATAATTTTGACATGACAAACACAAGTTTTAGCGATTTTTCTCACTTTTCAAAAAATTTCTATACAAGCCTTTTCAGATCTCAAAAATTACCTTTGCACTGTTCATCTTTTTCGTTCTGCTTATAATTACATTGTTATCTGATGTATGCGAACTATTCATTCTGCTTAAAAGCTTTGAAGCGTTGCTGATGCAGTTTATTATCATTTAAAATGATTAACTTAATGAACACAATATTCTCGTCTGTTATTGCTATTTCTTATTAATCAGAAGAAGAATGTTAATAGTTGTTTGGGCAAAATGGATCAGTTCACTCATATTGTTATCAACTTAAGATTGAATTTCTGCAAATAGTATTTTCTTTGGCTCAGATTATTTTCTCGTTTAAAATTTTTTAGTATTTTTTTAAAATTAATCTTGCTGATTTGTTAGCATGGTAGTTTTTCTTATCGATTATTCAATAGAAAAGTTAATTTCCTGAAATTTATGTAAGGTGCACCCAAGTCAGAACTCGAGCAGGAGAAAAATCCTATTTATTATTACATGGTTGGATAGAGCTCGATGAGTAGATCATGCATATTACCTTTAAAATATAGCTAAACTTTCGTTTTGACTGAGAAATTTTCAAAATACAAATTGCACCTGAAAACTCGAAATTTACCTAGTTTAACAATCTTCTAAGTTTCAAAAACTATCATCATCGAATTCAACATGAAAATCTGAATCTACTGATGTAACTTTGACCAGCAAAAAGCAAACGTTTCATGTTTGAGGAACTCCATTAGATCCCCATATAGACACGTTCAAATTGATGTCTCGCAAAATCATCAAGTGTTTTTTTTTGAGAGCATATATCGAACTTTCTAATGTCATTCTAACCGTCGAGTGATAACGAACAAAATTATATGTTCAGTTTGAAAAATGTTATTGCCTCTCTGAGAAAATCGATTTTTACTAGATCGGTGGCTGAAGCTTAACGAATTACTCCCTTATTTCGAGATTTTGAGTATCAAAACTCAACTTTCATGCAAAATAAACATCAGATTCACAATCAACACGAAAAACTACATTGACTATCACATATTTTATCAAAAAATAATTTTGATGAAAATTTAATCCTGTGGCGAACCACAGGACAAAATCAAGAAAAAAATGACTGAGGAGGAGTAGGCTGGAATTTTGATGAAAAATATTTTTCGATAAAGTATGCGTTACTCGATGCAACTTTTTATGCTGATTCCGAATATCATATTTATTTTGCAAGAATATTGAGTTTTGGTGGTCAAAATCTCAAGATGGGAGCCCAATTTTTCACGTTTTCCACTGTTTTCGAAAATATCGATTTTCTCAGTGAGGGAAGAAAATTATTTTAAACCCATACGCACTTTTTTTCCCTGTCGGTTGACGATTTCAATGGTGTATGAATGTTGACCAAAAGTTTTGAAAAATAAAAAACTAGATAGGTTAGCAAAACAAGGATGTCAACATATCATTTTCTTATCCTCATTCATTTCATGACTCATGATGTCTATGTCGAAACTCATCCTAGATCACTAGAACTCGCATGGTAATACTCAGTTTGATTTGCTGAGTCTGAAAAAAGTGGTTTCCGAAACGTAAAAGCAGTGGAAAGGGATGAATTTTGACTTATTTTGGGAAATGATCAATTTTCGACTTTTTACACGTCTTTCAGTATTTTCGATCGAAAACGTGGTCAAAAAATGATAAAAAGTAGATATTTGGAATCAGCTCGACGAGCTCTATCAAATGATGTGAAAAACAAAAAGACGTTGTTTTTTTGCTTACGTTTTGCCCTTGGTGCACCTTACTGAAATAAGTGCTTCACGATTTCTAGTCGTTCCGCATTTTGAACATCCTATGGTCGTAATATGGCTTTGTGGATTAGTTACTTTGTGATCATGAATAGCTTCGCCAACTAACTGAACAACACTTGTTCTAAATCCTGCAGTAACAATTCAACCATTTTTTTAGAAAAACAAAGTATGATAAAATAATTTTGTTTAAATTCTTTCTAACTTTTTTTACCTGCTTTCAATGCAGCTTGAATGATACCTTTAATAAATTCTCTTTCAAGTCGTTCGTTTAATTTAAAATATTTTGCATCACCAATAATACACATTATCAATCGTGGAAACTTAACTTTCCGTACAGAAAACAAGAATTTAGCAAGAATATTTGGCTGTGTTTCAACATCACATCGTATATAACGAGTACGAGTATTTGGAATAAACCCATACGCATTATTATATCTTGATTTTGCATGTTTTTTTTATATTTCATACAAGGTTATCTTCGTTGATAACATTCCCTGAATGTTCACGATGCAGACGATTACAACCGCAATGTATATCCCTTCTACTTACACTAAAATTCATAATGAATTGTTTTATCCTACGATGAAAAACGTACTGATCAGTTTTTGATTGAGTTTTGGGAATAAATATGGTACAAGTTCGTCGTCTGATATTATGCTCTTGGTGTATTGCATAAATCAAATCATCATCAAAGTTTTCAGAAAACTGTATTAAAACAACAGGTATAAGAAAAATTTCCAATAAAGATATTGATTGAACTTACAAGATTGAGTTTATTATATTCAAGATGACTTTTTTTTATCATTAAAATTTTTCATGATGATAGTTTAAAGCACAAATTGCAATATTCGCGTCTGTAAAACAAAAAGAAGATCTTTTATAGTTGTCACAGTAAAAAATAAACCAAACACTAGGATATTTTTTTCTCCATTTGGTAATCTTCTGTCAATTTAAAAAAGCTAGCTACAAGAAAATAGACATCATGCTTCTTTATCAACTATGTTTTGTAAGAAAAACTATTTTTCTTTTAATAATGATAATGATTTTGTTGGTAATAAATCGGCAATTTTATATATTATTTTAGAAAATTCAGGAATTTTTGACCTTGTTGTAATTCAAAATGATGTTGAGAATGAATTATATGTACGGTCATCATCAGCAATTAACATCATCTGAGACTAAATTCATGTTAATTCATAATAATGATGGTGATTTTATAACAACAAAATCATTATCATTATTACTTACCTCGTACTCAAGCAAATATATATTATATTTTTCTTTTGTTTCCTTCTTTTTCAACTGCAACGTATAAGAGGGGTGTCCAAGGACTGAGGATTAGGAATTCCTCATCAGTCCTCCTATTTTGTTCTTACACTCATTTTCACTTGCAGAATTGTAAGAATCAATAATTTCATGCCAAAAATTATTTTTAAAACAGCAATATTGTAACTTTCGTGAATGGCGGAACTGTGAGGGAACCGATAGTTGATTCCTATTTTCTCTAGGAACTATCACAGCAACACTGGCAATTCCTCGGCACATTAGGAATTCCTATTTTTCAGTCTTTGGACATTGCTGGAACTATCTGTTTTTTTCTGTCTTTCTATAATAAAGAAAATGTATCATGTTTTGGTTCCTGAAAGAATTATTATCTTTGAGTCTGAATATTTTGAGAAGAGCTGTTCGATATTGAATGATATCATTTTATTTACTTATATCATCTGTATTAGTTTGATACTTACTTAGCCGAAGATTGTTTTGATTATATTTCAGATTAGTTCATCGATCTACAGGAAAATTCAAAAACTAATAACTTAATGTAAAAATATAATATTTCGACACAAAAGCAGAGAATATATTTTTCACACATAATTATGTATAAATGGATAGGATGACGTTTTTTTCAGCAGTCAGGGGAAATTGAAATCAAGCCTGAAACAATTCAGTTGGCGAATATTCTGTTCTTTCAGGAATTCTCTGATGCATTGAATTTTTGAGCAGGATGATTTCAAAAGTCATTTACTAAAGAAAACAGAACTTTAAATAACACTTCTATTGTTTTTTCTCTGACATTACCACGAAGAAACTCTATCATAGTAAAATGTTCTTCTTACTTTAGTACAATATAACAAAATCATTTTTAAAAACAACTATTGGTCACGAATTTTTTTGTTTTCAGATGAGTATAAGAAATTACGCTATCATCAGTATTATATTCTTCAGCAATGCATACATTAAATGTTTAAATACTGTGAATTGATCAAAATAGTAGTCATGTCGATAGTTTTTGTTCTTGATTCAAGCTTTACCTGTAGAGAAAAGAGATCAGAATTATGAATAGTAAATAACGTTTAAGGTGAAATGAAAAGAACGTTTTGTCCAATGATAGATAATGATAGTAAGAAATATAATCGAATGGCAAAGTTGCATGACTTTGGCATTTGCAATTAAAGTACAAGTAAAATAAGAAAAAAGATAAATAACTAATTACTAGCAACTTCTTCTTCTTTTTTTTTTATAAATATAAGTCACATTTGAAAAGCGTTACCTGTGCTAGCTATGCCACAATATCGATACTACTTCATAGCTACTGACATTCATATTGAATAGGCCTCGAACAAGTCTTCAGTGAGTAAGTTCAAACTGCATGACAACTATTGCGAGAGTTTTTGTGTTGAAAACTGAAATATGTGAATAGTAAACTAGTAAGAAATGATTATTCAAAGGTTGCCAATCAAACTGCAACTTTTTGAAATTAAATCTTCGAGATGAAACTTGCATGTTGTTAAGGACAACATAAAAGTAGCTCTTGACTTATTGATGGTTACTGAAAAAGAGATGTTTCTAACCTATGGACATTGCCTAGGAAGTGATATCCATGATTTTCTTTCTAACGGATGCATAGTACCAGTAGCTATTACTAGTTAGATTCTATCAATTTATAATCTAGGTAAATGGTCAAGAAGTATTTAACGTTAGTATCTATAGTGATTACTGATTATCTCTGCGAAATATGTAAGATATTATCAGTGATTCCGCAAAAGACTTCAATCACAATCTACTACTCTGACTATAGAAGGGTGCATTCGATTGAAGGTCACAGATACTACAATTCTAGAAATTAGAAGTATCATTTTCAAGTTGTGACTTGAAAAAAATTACTAATACTATTTAATATATAACAATAATAATACTAGTCAAAGCTAGTTAATAGCAATACCATATAATCCCAATAACTCGAAAGCTATATTCGTTTTGTGACATGCCTAGTCTGTGCCAACTTAGAGAGTTTCATAACTTCTAAAGCCTAATGTGATTAAACAGTAGTAGAATTATGTAAACGTTGTTTTCTGATTTTAGCAACTAACAGCTATATGCACTCAAATGATAAATACAATAAAATCATTCGGTAATACACTTTAGAAATAATTGTTAAGTATATAGTTCGATTTTCATATTTACAAAAGAACGTATAAAATGAAATTGAGTCGTCATATAGTTAAAATAAAATATTATATGTAGAATATGAGAGTACTTATTCAGTAGATACTTTCAACATGGACTGATAAATACTCGTTAAAACGAAAGCTAAAGAATCAGAAATAAAATACTTCATATTCATATTCAGTTTCTTTAAGAATTTGCTCATATTTGGACCGTAACAATGTAAGAATTATTCAAGACCTCTGTTTTTTAGATAAGATTAGTAATGTGAAGGTAAACGTTTCATAATTCATGTCTAGTTGTTTGGATATATGCTTTCTTATTTAAACTCTAATATTAAGCATGATGTGCCCTTCTTGATTCATAAACGCACAGAGATTTGTAACACCTTTACTATTTCAGAACTTGTTCAATGAATAAAGAATATTTCTTCTTTATTTCTTCTATTTGATCATTGTAACTAGATCTTCATTACTGCTAACACGTTCTCAAATGTTAATCATGCAGAGAAGAAAAATGAATTGTAGCATTAAATGATTATTACAGCGGCAAAGATTAAGTTGGTGATCTTAACAATACTTGTATAGTTTTTTTTTCTTATTCAGATATGCTGGCATCAAATGTTATTATTCTGTTAGCAATCAAGAATATCGTCACTTGTGGTCGCATTGATTGGGAAGTAGAAAAAAGTTCTTCATTCTGGTATGAACAAGCTCAATTATCAATTGAAGAAGCATTGAATCGTCGTGATAATACTCGAATAGCTAAAAATGTTATTCTATTTTTGGGTGATGGTATGGGTTTGTCAACTGTTACAGCCGGTAGAATTCGAAAAGGACAAAGAAAAGGACAATTAGGTGAAGATTTCCTCACTGAAATGGAGCAATTTACTAATTTAGGCTTAGCAAAAACGTACGTTCAAGTATAAAAACACATGTGTCATTTTTTAAAGTAGAAAATATTATCTAGATATAATATCGATCGTCAAATACCAGACTCAGCAGCAACAGCAACAGCTTATTTATGTGGCGTTAAAGCCCAATTCGGCACATTAGGAGTTGATGGACGTGCAAAACGATCAAACTGTTCTCATTCAGTTGGTACGAATGTGACAAGTATTCTTGACTGGGCTCAACAAGCTGGTAAAATATTTTTATGTTGAATGAAAACATAATTTAATTCCTTTTTCTTTGTTGATCTAGGTAAAAAAGTCGGTATAATAACGACGACTCGTATAACCCATGCAACACCAGCTGCTGCTTATGCTCATTCAGCTGAGCGTGATTGGGAAGGTTATGATTCAAAAAAATTTGGTATTCGTGAAACTCGAGAAGGCTGTCGTGATATTGCTCATCAACTTGTATCACGTTCACCACCAATTGATCTTGTATTTGGTGGCGGACGTCGATACTTTTATCCCAACACAATGGCTGATGTTGAGAACCCAAAATTAAGTGGTAGTCGTACTGACAATCGATCTCTTATTGATGAATTTTGGCATGGCCGCTTTATTTGGAATAAAAACCAAATGGACAAAATTGTTTTAGGCACATCAACACCATTAATGGGACTATTCGAGTATAATCATTTGTATTTTGAAACCGATCGAATAGTCAACAGAACTGATAAACCAAGTTTATCACAAATGACCAAATTTGCAATAGAACATTTTTTAAATATGAAACAAAATGGTTTTTTCCTACTAATCGAAGGTGGCAGAATTGATCATGGACATCACGATACAAAAGCGAGATATGCACTTGATGAATTTGTCGAATTCGATGATGCTATTGGACAAGCTGTAGAAATTTTAAAAGAAAAAGATCTTTTAAATGATACATTACTTGTTGTTACTGCTGATCATTCACATGTATTTACAATAGGTACATATTCTACACGTGGTTCAAATATTTTAGGTTTTGGATCATTGGAGTCGCTTAATGTGAGTGAAATCGATGCATTCCCTGTCAATATCATCGCATATGGAAATGGGCCTAATTTTCCTTCACCTCGAAATGAAAGTTATTTCTCTTCAATTGATACGAATGCAACTAGTTACTTGTCACCAGCTGCTATGCCACTAAGCAGTGAAACTCATGGAGGTGAAGATGTGCCTGTGTATGCTCGTGGACCATGGAGTCATTTATTCATTGGAACGATGGAACAACATACAATTGCACATAAAATGGCGTATGCAGCATGTTGGGGTGCCTATAAAAATAGGAATGGATGTCAATCATTTACAGAATCAACAACAACAAAGATGACGCTTCCAAAACCCAACGCTTCACCTTCAATTAGTACATTCAACTTTATTAGAATAATAATTCTTTTATTACTTATTCTTCTATTCGTATAAGTCAATATTCTCCCCCATCAATAAAATTTTCAAGTTTTTTGCTTCATTGTTTTCGTAAAAGTATTTAATAGAATGAAAAAAAGCAAATATTTTTGCTCGAACTAAGTATTGACTTTTTTTAATATCTTGGTTTATCAAATGAGTCCATCCATTGATATCATTTGAAATATCAATGACAATGATTTTGAAGATCAAAAACAAACATAAAAATAAGATGAAAGACATTTTTTCCGAAGATGACGTGCAAAATAATACTTAAAATACGTGATATGTTCAAAAAAATTAGATTATTCCTTGAAATTTTTTTCTGACGATAAGTAATACATCCAAGAATGATCTAATTCGCTTCTACATCATTGTTTTGTTACATCTAGTACTATTCACTTAATATACTGATAACCTCACAGTTCGGCTCATATCCATTTATTAATATGCCAAAATTATTACCTATACGAAAATAAATTAAAACTTTCAGATTTCAATGAATTCCAATATTCTATTGAAGATGCGTGTTTAAAATTGAAGTCTTGGTTTTTTTAATGCTTCGCCAAATCAACTGATAAAATCATATTTTGTTTGAAGGATTTCTAATAACCCGAAAGGAGTAATATTGCAAATCGAAGCATCGAAAAAGTCTTGAATGCTCAAAAACTCGAAATATAAAATGTTGAAGTGCAAAATCGCGATTCGAGAAAGTTCTAAAAATCACCAATAGTAATAAATGAGTGTTCAAAGTTATATCATTTTATAGGAATTGTTCAAAAAAAGCATGATCGACTGATCAATGATTTTTGTCTTCTATGTTTTTCTATTTCTATCTTCATCGTTCTCTTCAGTCTTCTTGGTGCATTGGATATAGGTAGTTGAATCCATCGAATCCTAAATATCATAATTGTAATCAAAGCAAAAAATTGTACTGGTACAAGATAGTTTTAAGTGTGAGGTATCAATCTTCTAGCACGCTCATGTTTATAATTTAAAGATGTCAAAATTCACTTGAAAGCTGGTGCTCAATGTTTACATTGTCTGTACCAAAAGATATGAAGCTAAGGGGGAAAACAGTATTTCTATATTCCGAAAATACATAGAAATACTTTGAAGTACTAGTGATACAAAGTTATCGTTAACGATACTTTAATAGATAATGAGAAACGAAAAATTTTGGGCATCATTCCCCGTTACCCTCGAACTTTTCAAAAACGTTAACTCTATACTTGTAAATAAAAACAAATAATGTAAAGCGAAGCAAAATGAGTCTTTACATGCTGACAAAATTATTTACATCCTAAAAAACACTATTGAAAAGCAAAATTAGATACTACTTCAGAAACTCTATTTCTTGCATGAATATATTGAGAAAAAAATATGGAAGTAAACACTGTCATTGCTGAGTAATACCAAAACATATAGTTTTTCTAGTTATTTCTCTATTTCAGAAATACATGGAACTACGCAAGTAAAAGTTTTTCTCTCGTGATAATGAGTAAACTGAGCGCATGCTCATAAACTCATTCTCACCAAAATTCGTATGTAAAATAAGTAATACTTGAAAAGATTCACGTGAGCATTCTAATTCAGTTTCCCCAAGGCACAACTACAACCAGTAAACCTATACATTCTGCATTTTGTACTTGTGATCGTTACACTTTTTACACTACTATTATCATGTACGACGTCATAAGAATAGTCTATCCCCAATTATGACTTCATTATTGAATAATTTTTCTGTTTTCTGAATTTTTTTTATTCCATGCAAAATCCGGATGCCTACAAATAAATACTAGAAATGAAAATCAATTAGAGTTCTATGGCACACGATTTGACAAAATTAGAAACAATATTAAATAAATGTAAACCAATTGGACAGTTGCATAGTTCCTGTTGTCAAGTCAAGTGACTGTCTTGTTCAGTAGACCATTATCTTTTCTTCTATCAAGATTGAACATGTCCAGCCGTCAACTAATCGAATTACCTTAACACATA
>CAJNYU010002395.1:0-13391 GCA_905331475.1 Rotaria socialis | reverse complement strand
CATCACTAGTTTTTTTGCCATTCCACAACAGGAACAAACATCATTTCAGGTCTACAAATTATTGACGATGCCCTACCTGCATAAGAATCGAACTATTCAACTCTCTCGTATTCCTCGATACTGGGCAATAAACCCAACAGACAACACTACTATGGAATGGCTTGATCCTGAAAAATCCGGATGCAACCTCCAATTGATGACATCATGCTGTGATACTCCACCATTACGTGCAATCTCAAAAGATAGTTGCCTTGGTCAAATCATAGGAAGTCTTCCATTGTTCAGTTGTCATGCAAAATATGTCTCCCATTCCGGAGTTTTTGTTCGACAGCAGACAGATAACGTTTGGGTGACTTCGTCATCTGAATCACTACATTGTCTAAAAATTCCAAAAATCGAATATCGAACTAGTAATCACGAAACTTTGAACATAAGCCAGCAAATAATCCTTCCACCGGTAGCTCTTGTAAACGTAACTCCAGGTTACACAATTTTATGCCCTGGATTCACTTTGGCAGGCCGTCCAAGAACTTCTAATGTCTCTTCGCTCATAATCCTAAACAATAGGGGGCTATTCTCTACTAATATGTTGATCGTGGATGTCTCTCGACACCTCACCGAGAACACTACATGGTTTAAGACAAATTGGACTGAGCAAAGAATGCAGGAGATCATAAACGATCTACGCCAACCAATAACAGCCCCTACCACTCATCAATTCCTCCCATTCATAAATGGTCTCTTAACATGCTAGTAACTAAATTGACATTGTTCGGACTGGCCGCCAGTTTAATATACTTGGCTTTTCGACGTTGTCGAACAACTAACCACCGAACTCTTCGAATAATTTAACGTTTCCAGCTACCAATAGACAACACAATGTAAATAATCAACTTATTAAAAAGAAAAAAATATATACGCTTGTTTTCTAGGTTATGATTCTCACTGCCGAAGAAAATTTTCTTCAACCTCGCAGCTTACTTCTTGTTTAAGAAACTTTCGAGTTCTTTTTTTTGTTTTTTTTCTTGTCTTTGATTTCAATAGTTATATATTACTGTTTGCATCTCAAATTATTCACATTCGATATTGTATCAGATTATTTAAAATAAAGAAGTAACTCAAGTCACTTATGCAAATATTGGAACTCTTTTTGATTTAATCTGTAATTACAATGTAACTGAAATGAAAGCAATGCATATTTATTGCCAGTAATCGTCAGTAAAGTTTGAGTGAACAGCAGGCGGACCCATGGTTTTATTCTTGTCTACTGATCGTCCCTACTCAATGTTTCATATTATACTAAAATGCATACTCTAAGAAGAGTCCAGCTTTTGATCGACTATTTTATAAGAAATTCTGAAGCGCAATTAAACAAAATTAATTACGATAGCTCTTTTTTTACATATTAGATCGAATTCCTTTAGATACAAATAACAAAATTATATCATAAAAACTCGAGAAATAGAGACATGCCGATGTAGATAAATAATACTTGATGGTCACTCCAAATAACAAGAAAATCTGTCAAGTGCTGACCTTATTCTTGATGGATACACTGTCCATACTAAGAAATTCAACTGATACAAAATATTTTGTGGTTTTTAGTATAAACTAAAGTTGCCTAGATTTGATTGAAGTTTTTGCTAGACTCTAACAAATTCAAGTGAAAATAATTTTTATTAATTTTATTAACTTTGGTTGTATGCTTTGGAAAACGTTTCAGAGAATGATTCATCTTAGTGCAGACTATGACTCGCAACCGTTATCAAGTAGAAAAATAAATAAATACGAGAAAGATTTGGAATAAATACTCCGTCATCCGGGTGCTGCAACTGATAAAGAAAACAGTAAGAAGAGAATACTGTTATAACCCTAACAATTATTTACCTAGCATTGTGGCATTGACAATCGAATCAAATCATGGCGATGTCAATGGAGTGCAAACTTTCATAGTTAGTTTCGCAGAATATGGGAGCAGTTTATTTATTGGCAGGTTCTGTTCGATTCCTGTTGTGATCTTACTATGCCTCAGGTACACTCTTCTATACCGAATCGATCATACGATGTGATGTGAAAACTATTTCAATGGCTTAAACGACTGGAATTTCCTGAATCAGTAATGCCGTCGAATTTTTCAGTTAATTTCACTATGCATGAGAATCTAAAGCAGATGTTATTCGGTCCACATCGCAAATAGTATACGATCGTTTACCACCTCTCTGGCTAATCTAATAAAATCCTTTCAGTAGAGGGTCAGCGGCGCTTACGCCGCGTTACTTGTTGATTAAAATATTGAGACCATAGTTGATAGAATTTTTCATTAAATCGACATCGTGGACCATATTCGGAGATATAATTTAAATAAATTACACGTAACGTGACGTAACCGTCGATAACCCTCAACTGAAAGGGTTTTATGTTGCTAAACCGATTAAATTAGACAGAGTGCATATTTGAAAGAATCGCCTCATGTGCAGGTGAAACATCAAATGAGTCGTGTATATGCGACGCGAAAATTCACATTATTACTAGACTCCTTATTTAGTTCGTATATCTTCAGTGTCTCAGCAGTATTCTGTACACTGTGCACATATCACTAGATCCCACATGTACCTTATGTACTGTTTGCAGGTTTTTCGCATTCTTAATAATCCTACCATATTATTGATGCTGTTCTTTTATCACTAATGTTGGTTTCAGAAATCAGAGTATACCATCCAACAGATAGATGTCAAACTTTAAGCTTCGAGCAAAACTGCTTTTATTCCTTTTTATGGAATCAAACTAAAGTGATAGTTAATGAATCACCGTACTTTGGTCTTATTCTCTCTCATACTTTTATAGAGTACTATCAAATTTTTTTGCCGTCAGTCCTCTAGTCGAACGACATATTATCTAGCTTTGTTATTTGGTAAAATAGTAGGTGACAAGCTCTTCATACATATATATGTATATATACTTGCCATTTTCATCATTGGAATTATGAAAAATACAGCCTGATTTATTACTAGGGATGTACGTCAGGATGTCCTCAAGTTTAAGTACGTTTATTCGATATATATAAAAATCGATCGAATCGCAGTCAACAAAACGCACTCCACACCCGAATGACTATTTTCCACCCGATATCAAATCATATCACCGAAAAAGAAAAGAGAAAGAGAAAAGAGAAATGAGAGAGAGAGAGAGAGAAGTCTATATGTGAGGGCATCGCCCGTAACATTTATAAACTGGAAATCCATGAAAATACTCTTATTTCTTGAAATTCTAATGTCTTGTGTCTTTGAAAAGTATGTAATTCACTAGTTTAATTCTTGAAACAGCTTTCTGCGACCGCAACAGATTAACTGTTAGCCAGAGAGTACTACCATACATTTCTCGCTGAAGACAAGTTAACATCAAAAGACTTCTCGCAATCGCATGAGGGTAGTAGACGAAAAATGAGTGCAATCTGTCTCCAGTATGAAATTTGCAACATAGTCGGAAAAATACTTTATATTCCGAAAGTTCCTTTTATAAGCTTACACTATAACTACAAAGGTTGAAGCTCTGATGAATGTTTACACAGGCGCTCTACAGTTGGAACATCATCTAATTCAATGTCGGCAAAAATGCCTTTCTACACTGTTCCCCTATCCTTTCAAATATTGAAACATATAATGTGTTAGCTCGCTTTGACGAGCCGGTTTACTTTTTATTCCTTCTTTATCTTAAAGCCCCTTTATAACAAATCCGCATACATATATATATAAAATAAGGAGATAGTAAGAAACGAGAAAAAAGACGTGATCACCATTACAAATGACAACAGAGAGAGAGAAAGAAGTAACAGATATCGAGGGAGAAGGGATGAGGTGACTCACTGCTAACATTCCTCCCCTCCCTATTTTATGTGTGTCCCCACACGACAATTATCGTAATAGATTCTTCAATATTTCATTTGGTGTTCTTAAATGTAGATTTCGAGCTATTGTGACCGCTAAACCAGGACCATTAGATGATGTTGAAGCATAGTCTTAAATAAGCGATCATATGAATACGTTTTGATTGATAATAATGTAATAGTCTTGAACAAAAATCAATCCATAATCATCTATCCAAAAATTTTTAATTCAGCTATAATTTCATAGTTGGATTCAATTGTGGATCCATCAGCATTGATTCTTCAACTCCCATGTAGAATAAAAACATTTTTAATGAATAATGATGATAACTCCATTTTAATTCATTATTTGTGTTGATTCATATTGGATAAACAATGGAGTCATGACCTTCAGCCATGATACATCATTCTTGGTATGATTGTTTACTCTTCTGAGTCAGGATTTCTTGAGCCATAAGCAAGAGATGCTTGACTTATTTAGAGCTTTATATACTGATGTGTTTTCCAAAATCCTTTATCCTTCACAACGTCTGATAGTATGAATATGTTTCCTTTTTTTCTCATAAAATGTCACGTCGGCGAAAATATCCTTGCTGAGTTTCAACGGCAGAACTAATAGAATTATTTTTCGTACATTTAACAAGATCGCCATACCTTTCAGTACAGCGTCAGCGACGTTTGCGTCGCATTACGTGTATTATAATACATCTGCAATGAGTTTAACAAAAAAAGACATTTAAATCAACTCTTACACGAAACATATCATGTAGCTCATTGACAAATAGATCGATAACGTCAAACTAATCTTCGAAGATTACTCTTCCACTTTATACATGCATTAGAGGGCGAAATCCTAGCGATAATCATTAGATTAATAAATTGTCTCTCTCTCTCTGCTATCAAATTACTTCACATAGTCAAGAAAAATATAAAATTCGATACGAGAGGAAAGCATTTTCATATTGTATGCAGAAGGCGAAGCGAATCTTTTTTTAAAAATTCTGAATACATTCTAAGCAGTGTCACATATCCAAGATTTTGGAGATGCCATCACATCTCCAGCGGGAGATGCAATATTTCGCGCGAGAGATGCAGGTGTGAGTGTGAGGGATGCGTATCTCTAAAGGAGATCTTACATCTCCAGTAGTGAATGACCGCATCTCCAAAATCTTGGATATGTGACACTACTCTCTTTAAGACGATAGTATCTTTCCAAGTGAGGCACACATAGCACTCGTCTATTTTGTTAAGTTCTATACAACTTCAGAATGGCTTATAATTGCGATGATCCTAATCGATATTACGATGTACTTGTAGAAACAAAATCAAACAAAACATTTATATCAGGTACTACAATGTCAGCTATACCAAACGAAACTTTAAGATCGAATCCTGTCGTACAACCATTGAACATTTCTTATGGAGATAGGCTTATTACGGACGCCGATATGGAACGCATAGTTAAAGAAGCACTCATAGATCAAGAATGTACGAAACTTGACTTAAGATCAAATAGAATAACGCATGCGGGTGCCGCAATACTTGCCAATGCATTAAGAAATAATAGGGTAAGAATTTCCTTTCTCATACCATAATTTTGTTTATTTTCGAGTATGATTCTGCTCACTTTTTCGCACAGACTCTCACTGTTCTATGTCTCTACGACAACGAAATTGGAGACAGAGGAGCACAACATTTGGCTGATGCATTAAAATCTAATACAGTAACCCTACCACCAATCTTTATTTTTGTTTCTCAATTAGTTATATCCATTTTTTACACAGGCACTCACCATATTAAACCTTTACAAAAATATAATCGGACCTATTGGAGCACAATATCTGGCTGATGCACTACGACATAACAGAGTAACTCTATCTCATAGCATTCATCTCCATCGTTTAGTCGTTTCCACGTTTTCACACAGACACTCACCACACTGTATCTCTACAACAATCAAATAGGAGATACAGGAGCACAATATCTTGCTGATGCTTTAAGAAATAATGCAGTAACTCTATCAGCCACTGTTTAGCTCTCTTTTCTTTAGCTACCTTCACTTTTTTTATACAGACACTCACGTCACTAAACATTTGGAACAACAATATTGGACCTATTGGAGCACAACATATTGCTGATACATTAAGACATAATACAGTAATTCTGTTGCCTATGTTTCATATCTCCCTTATAATCATTCATACTTTTTCACACAGACACTTACAGGACTATATATCCAATACAATAATATTGGACCTGTTGGAGCACAACATCTAGCTGATGCATTAATAAATAACAGAGTAATGCTAATTCATACCCTATCTTCCTTATAACCATCGCTTTTTTGTCACATAGACACTCAACACATTAAATCTCCAATACAATCAAATTGGAGACACAGGAGCACAATATCTTGCTGATGCATTAAAAACTAACACAGTAACCCTATCATTAATATTTTATCTCTCCTTTAATCATTTCCGTGTTGTTTTCACATAGACACTCACTTCGCTAAATATTTATGTGAATGATATCGAATACCAGCTTGAAAACAGCATCAAGCAGCTGATAGAACGGAATCAGCAAAGTAAAAAGTAGTTAATTTATTAAAATAAAATAAAAAATTATTTAAATAAATAAAACTCGCTAGAAAAAGTATTTAAAAAAATGAAATTTTGTTTTAACCCTTTAAGTACCAACGGGGCTTATAAGCCCCACTTTTTTGAACTTTGATAAATTCCGAATTCTTCATGAACAATGAAATGATATCGATGTGTGATTGGCGGTACGGCATCGAAGGCATTTCGATATGTATCCCTATATGATATTCATCACTTAAACAATGCCATGCAACTGATGGATCTGATGTGTCTTCGGAAAAACACCAGGGTAGTAACACATAGATCAATTCCATCTAATGGGAAATCGTATGCTATCTTGATGATATGTCTAAATGCAATTCAGGCTGTGTCAATAGTGACATCTATCGTAATTTTCTTCTCGTTCTCTTTACTGCTTGACTATATGTATGCACATGGCATCTTTCAAAGCCAACAGTCACTTTGACTTTGACAGTTCGTGATAAACTGTTTCGATATAAAATACAAGAAAACTGTGAGTGATTCGCGTGAATTTGATTCTCAAGATGAACAATCTTCAACCTTCTATGAATCTAGTGATTCTTCTCAGGAAACTAAGGATTCATCTGTTAACGAAGAGTGAGCTTTCATCTGACAATGAAGATGTTAGTAAATGGAATTATTATCTTCCACAGAGGAATCTAAAATCATTCAATGACAATTCAAATGTTTCGCATCAAAATTACTCGAAATTTCGTCCTATAGATTCTTTCAAATTATTATTTACCGAGCGACTGTTTGAACCTGTATTGAAACAAACAAATTTTTATGGTAAACAAAGATACCGCACAAATTGGATCTTAGTCAATATGAATGAAATCAAATCATGGATCGCATTGAATATTCCAATGGGATATCATAAATTACCATCATACAAGCATTATTGATCATCAAATTTTTATTTCCAAGTGCCTATTGTATCTGCAACAATGTCAAGAAACGCATTTTCAAAAATCTTAACTAATTTTCATTTGTTAGACAATAAGAAGATGGCACCAAGAACATCACCTAAGTATTCCAAGTCATATAAAGTTGATGAATTTCTGAAGATTCTATACAACAATTTTAAAAAAATGACATTCTAGGTTACTATGTTAGCATCGATGAATCTATGATCAAATTCAAAAAACATTCTTCGTTGAAATAATATCTTCCAATGAGGCCAATAAAACGTGGATTCAAAATATGGACATTAACAGATGCAAAAAATAGCTATGTTTATAGCGGGTGTCCCAGAAAGAATGGGCTCATCAGTATTTTGCTGACATCTTTATTAAAACTAATCCGTTTGGGGTCAAGTTTTATTTTGAAAGATTCGCCTTTTTATCCTCTACTAAAATCCTCATTTCTTATTTAATTTCAAGGGTGTGCTTAAATCAATTCAAAACCAAATCAATCTATCTCTTAACGAAAAGACAAATCAATTTGCTAGTCTCAACTCTTGCTTTTCAGCAACCGATCAAAGTCGAATTTCAATTGAAAATATAATAATTTCTTTCTGTGCTAAATATAAGAAATATTTTGAATACATGTAGAGTTTAATTTTGCCGACGCGTTTCATGTTTATTTATTATTAAAATATTGAAACACTCTTCAGGGCTCTACATTTTAATTCAGCACAATAAAAATAGGATACATATAGTTAAAACAAAATTGAAAAGTAAAATGAAAATGAGGAAACAAATAGAAAATTTTTTAAAGAGAAGAATGAATTAATATGCACGACGAGTGGCCGGTAATATATTCCATCGCTCGAGCTCTCTTTCTGAGGCGATCCGGTCGTGGATTATTTGCTCTATATGTTCATAATGGCATTCGACCGTTGTTAATGGTGGATCCATCTTTACGATAGAGTTGAGTAAATTGGGCCACTTTGGTTTGGGAGTAAATGTTTTCTTGTCGTATGCATGCGTTAATTATATTTTTAATTTATTTTCTCTTTCCTGTCCTTACTTATACCGTATGGATGTTTATATGTTTTTATTCTGTTGTCTTTACTGATATCGTATCGACGTTTATACTTGAGAATCAACTAATTTTATATATATATCCAAAATTGTTTAAATGGTAATATTAAATTTAATAAATTCTTTATAGTAAAATTAAATCCAAGACGAATTTTGTAGTGAAAAGTAACATTAAATTTAAAGGAATAAATATAATAACCATAATTCAAAAAATAAGTAATTTTATAATTTGAATCAATTCAATACTGATTCCATAATTCTATAACTAGATTCAATTTCATAATTGTATAACTAAGCTAGATTCAATCTATACTTCACAATTAAATTGAATTTAAAGAATAAGTACGATGATTATAAATGTTATGGTTCTCACTAAATTAGATGAAGCATTTCATTTAAATCCATATCAATCTACGTGTCCTGTTTGTTCTTCTATGCTCAATGTTGACATGACAGACGTCATATCTGTTCAATTGCATACTCTAAAAGGTGCAATACATGAAGGTAAACAGAACATATCTTGTGAAAATCTACTAAAATAACAGTAATTATAGTTATAGGCAAAGTATTTTTCATATCCTGCAAACATACTAATACATCCTTTTATATGCATCCGATAGCTTATGTCTACCCAAATTTTTTTCGACAAAAAAACATGATCACATTTACGTCGGAAAGTTTGCAAAAATATGATACAGTTTATTTGGGTGGTAAATATGCATTCGAACGAGCTTTAATAGAAAATTACACTTGCCAATTGATCAGCAGTGCCAGTTCATGGCAGAAGTTTGTTGATGGACTTAATCTGGGTGCATTCAACGCTAGTTTGATTGAAACAAAGATCGACTGGAGAAAAAGACGTGCGATGGCATTTATTAAATACAAGATAGTTGAATTTGATTTGTCTATTGGTACATCAACAGTGTCCATACCCAGTTCAGCCGAACAATTCGATTTATGGATCTGGAATCAGTACGAGCGTCTTCTTTCATCTTTCGTTTGCCTGTGGAGCAACCACAAAACTATCATAAAACCGTGTGAATCGAATTGTAGCCAATGTATCATAATTGATGGTCATCAAAAGTGCCGTCGGCGATTTTGTCGAGCAAAGAATGCTTAGGTTGCAACACAAGAATTTGCTTCATTAACCGTTGGCTGTTGCCGAACACCAAACATAAGATCACATTTCTGTGAAATTCACCAAAATTTAGCTGAAGTGAATGCTACGACAGTCTTACAGAAGAAGCGAAAGATGATCAAAAGAAAAATGATGCGAAGATTTCTACAACGTGGATTTGGTGCCACACACTGCAAAACAGTGAAGGAGCAATCTGAACAATATATTGAAAAATGCAGCAGATCGTTTGGTATACTTGCAGGTGTAACCAATTGCAAAATTGTCGTCCCATTCTCAGAAATTTTCAGATCAGAAACATTGCGTGAAATCATAAGTCTACTCTGTTCTACAATTCGAGGTGAGCATCTAGAAAAATATGTCCATCATAACGTTTTATTTATAATGAGAGACCATACTCAAGATTCATATAGTATTATAGATAAAAAGACAAAAAAAGAAATAAAAATTTTGCCGTTCTCAACTAAACTATTCTAAACTTTACTCTGAGAAATGGACATATATGGTTCATATGAAAAAAACAAATTAGTTACGAAAATAGTACAAGAACTTGCTCTNAACACACGTATATATAGGAGAGAGATAGAAGAGAGACAAGAGAGAGAGATATTACACCAATGGAAAGAGAACAGAAGGAAGAGGAAGGAGAATCATCGAAGCGTGCAATCAATATCGGCACAGATGGTATCAATACACAAGCCGCTGAGCAGTTGTTTTCTTGGATCCACGGCTATGCGAACATACTAAGCAACCTCGGTTGGCGCAGGACGGCAATCTACTTGCTGTTGTTGTTTCATTATAAAAATCTGGAACGAATTAAAGTGCGACCTACCCATATATTCAACATAGTGAGTGAAATGAGACAATTTTAAATTAAACAGCATAAATTTCAGGCTATATCGATTCTAATGGTTGATAATATAAGTTTGTCACACGCAGGAGATACTCAACAAGTTCTTCAACTCGAAGTAGGTTAACCAAAGACATCAACATTTTTCACCATTTTATCTTTAGCGATTAGCCAATGTAAAAAATACCCATACGACAGCAACACAAAACTATTCCTTTGAGGTAAGATGAAACTATTCATATCAACTTAATGTGGTTCTTCGTTTTAACATAAGCAACCGACAATCAGTGTGCCACAGTCAACCCAAGCCGCTAAACAACAACCCCGTAAAAAGAAGTTTCAAGTCGCTAACATGCACCATGCGACAAAGCTATTAGCCAAAATGGAACGGCAGGCACAAAAAGAAAAACCAATTACAAAACGAAACCGACGCAGACAGAACCAAACACACACACAAACACAATAACAATATAATAGCATCAAACACTCCACAATACAACGGACCAGAATCCCGATTGTCCCCCATTGAACATGAACTTCAGCTTATCTGAATAAAAATCATTCAATAGTTTCTCACTGAACATCAACCAATTCTACTGCTGAATGATCCATTTCATCTTGAAAAAATTGTAGAAAAAAAAAGAAAATTCATGAAAAAACAGAATAATACCATTTCTACTTAATGGAGATAAACTTTACCTTATGAGAATGAAAATCGTTAAACAATTTCTCTATGCAGATGAACCAACTCTACTGATGATGATTCATCACAACGTAAATATAATGCTTCAACCAAAAAGAAATCGTGAAAAAAGTAGAGAATCTCACCGTTTCTACTAAGTAAAAAGCAATGTAACCTCACGAGAATAGAAATCGCTGAACGGTTTCTCTATAAAGATCAACCGCTTCTAGCACTCCCAGTACATTTCCCATACAATGGGGACTTTCAATTTCAAGAAAATTCACTCGTTCGCAAAACCACCAATATCTCCCAAGATAGCTATCTATAGGTTCTAAGCCGAGAGACAGAAACTACTAGCAGCCCTGTAGATACCTATCGATATATCCTAAATTATCCAAGACTACTGCAGGAATTGGGAGTTATCCGTCATATATTTCTCCTTGAAAATAAACCACCTCTACTGTAAAACATCCATTTCTCCTGGAGATATCCCCTTATAGTGAAAAAAATTAACGTTTTGTGTATAAAATTTATCTATATCTCCTTGGCTCTTATCAACTTCTGCTGGAAAGGGGGGATATGGTTCGTATATTTCTGCTTGAAAAGAAACCATCTCTACTGCAAAATATCCATTTCTCCTTGAGATATCCCCTTATAGTGAAAAAAAATAAATTGTTTCCTCGAGATTATTGATCGATTTCTCCTTGACTTTGTTAGGGGTAAGTATTTCTGCTGGTTATTGAACCATTTCACGCATTTAGGGGATATTATCCACCCCTCGTGAGGGCACGTTTTTTAATCATGGTAACTGATTGATTTTCAGCCTATCGTGGCACCCACAGTTGAGGTGTTATGTATGTGTGCAGACGTTGTTTTAAGCCTTTCGTGGCACCCACACTTGCGATGTTATGTATGTGTGCAGATGTTGTTTTCAGCCTTTCGTGGCACCCACACCCACACTCTCTGGTAAATAGCTGTAGACCCTGGTAAATACGTGTAGACCCTGGTAGATACATGTAGACCCTGTTAGATAGATGTAGACCCTGGTAAATTGCTGTAGACCCTGGCAAATAGCTGCAGACCCTGGTAGATACATGTAGACCCTGGTAGATACATGTAGGCCCTGGTAGATATCTGTAGAAATTTAGTTTTAGCTCTGAATTATATTGTAATTCATTTCTTCTGAATTACTTTGTAATTCCTTTGCGTCATCCAGTGCAATAAATCCCGATAAATCCCAAGACCAATCTAAATACTGGAATTTATTAAAAGATCCCGATGAATTTAAATGAAATAAAATAAAATCGTAATAGATCTCAATAAATCCCAATAAATCTCAATAAATCTCAATAAATCCCAATAAATCTCAATAAATCTCAATAAATCCCAATAAATCCCGAAACAGAAATAAATACCGGGATTTATTAAAAGATCCTAATAAATCCCAAATAAATAATTCCCGTTAGCTGCTGCAAGCGTTTCGAACTCTCATTCATTGCAATTTCCCAAGACAGTTCTTGGAATGTCCTTCTATTAGAAAACGATCGAAAGCACTTCGAAATACCTCAAAACAGAGGTATTGACTGAAAAGCATCCTTAAGAATCCTTTTTAATAAAAGTGAACGAATGCTGCTTTCGAATACTTTAAATGGAAGGTAATGAATTAAAAAGACCTTTAAGCGTCTCTCTTCGTTGATTTCGAGGAAGAAGTCTTCGGAATACCTGAAGTTTATAGTAGTGAGGTTGGGATCTGTTTTTGTCTGCTATGGTATAGTGAATGATTTTGAAGCAGTGCGCGAGTTTATTGGCATTATGAAAGCTGACTGGAAATTTACTTTGTTGAGGGTGTGACGATCGAGGTTGACGAAGTGTGACTGTGTTAGAAAATCCGTGAACGATCTCAGGCAGATTGGAACTTCTGAAATTTTTTCAGCTGTAATCGGTCGGATTCCGTTTGCATTCCTTGTGATTACGGGTCGGTTCCGGGAAATTTTTCCCAACGGTTACGGTGGCGGTAATAGTGCGGAATGCTGCTTCCACCTTCCGGAGAGTCTTCCCGTCCACTTCCGGACGGTTCCGAAGTTCGGAATCATCGATCTGGGTGTAGCTGAGTATCTGATTATCTGTCAAAACTTTCATTCGATGATAGTGAATTTTGTATCGCTACGCTAATTCTACTTGAATAAAAAATAAGAATACCAGGTACGGATACAGCGCTTATCGCCCAGGATTGAT
>CAJNYU010002392.1:83662-167464 GCA_905331475.1 Rotaria socialis | reverse complement strand
CCATTAGTCATATTTACCATATTAGATGCATAATAAATTTGGTAAAAGGAAAGAAAAGGTAAATTGATGTAATGCGTCATTGAAATGAGAAAGCAAGAACAGCGAATTACATACGATGCAATTTTTGCTGAAGTTTTGCCTATATTTTTTCAAAACATCTGAGACACTCTTAAACTCCTCGTTCACAACATATGACTTCTTCTAGAGGTCCGAATTGAGCGAGTTATCTTACCTTCCCGTAGAGTAGAAGATCTTCTCTCGTTATCGGGCAAATTTTTTCCTTGTTTGATGCGTTCGCGCGTCAGACTTTTTAAAATATAAAAAAGAAAATCTGATCGAGCCAATTGTTTTGCTCTGTTGTAATGACTGCAATGCAATATTCAATTAATCTTTCAAGACATAATCGAAACACTATACACTTTTGAAAAGAAATTAACAAATTGATAAGAATCATATTGCTTACAAATATGCAATTTTATGCAAAATTCTAAAGGAGCTTATTCATATAGGAAAACTCTTGTTTTATAATTTTGTTTTTTCTCTTCCTTTTGTTTCAAAGTTTTTTATTATTAATTATTTTCTGATTTTTTAATAATTAATTATTTATATTTTTAAGACGTTTCGAAGATATCTTTCTCCTTCTTCAGTTTTATTTTATTTGGTGTTATGTTTGTTTTTACTATTTATAATACGTATCTGACTATTATTTTTCTTTTTCTTTTCTTTTTTTTCTTTAATAGTGGAACGAAATGACAAGACGGTAATACTGGCCGATAAAACTTATATGCTTTGACGTTCCGTTCCACTATTAAAGAAAAGAAAAAGAAAAATAATATTCAGATACGTATTGTAAATAGTAAAAACAAACATAACACCAAATAAAATAAAACTGAAGAAGGAGAAAGATATCTCCGAAACGTCTTAAAAATATAAATAATTAATTATTAAAAAATCAGAAAATAATTAATAATAAAAAACATTAAAACAAAAGGAAGAGAAAAAACAAAATTATAAAATTATAATGATCTTCCTAAACATATGTAATTAGAAAAACTCTTGTGTATTTAACTTTGGAGATGAGAAAAAGAGCGCCTTTATATATTTCATATTTCTATTTAACTTTGTTTTAAGCTATCGTTACTGAAATAAGACGAAAACCGCAGATATTGTTTTCATACAACTGCAATATTATAAGACAATTTCACTATTTAACCAAATAAATATTGATTGCTTCATCTCAGTTAAATAGAGTGACTGAACGTTATATTAGATAACGAATCTTTACTTTTATTTTTTTAGAAAATTCATAGTTCTTCTCTATAACGTCCATTTGCATATCGTTTTTATTTTGAAACCAATTAGTTAATAAGGAATAAGAAGTATTCGAAACAATCATGATTTCGATGTGAACAATGATTCTAATCACAAAACATATTATATTGTGTCATTCATTCGCTAGAAGTCTATACTTCCATATGTCTTTTTGTTTTTTTCATAGTATACTTCTCATTAAGTTTCTCATAAGATATTCAACAAAAGCGATATTATATATTTTTTGTTCAGTTCTTGTGTTATTGGATTAATTAAACTCATCAATCTGAATGAAAGTGAAATAATACAATATAAAGCAACCATATTTTACTATAAATAGAGTACAAATGTTTATATACAGCGTTCTGATACCCAAATAAAAGCTATGATCAAATATTTTCAAAATATTTCACCTGCCGACTACTTAAAATTGGCTAAATCAATATTTTATTTTTGAACATCTCTTTCATTGCCATAATTTGTATAGTTTTCTTTACTTGATTACTTTCGTTTATTCGCTAATAAAATATTATTTATCTTCCTATTCTTGTTTTTCGCAAAAATTCTTTGACAATCATTTGTTGACAGAGCTTATTTAATCTACTAACGTAATTTAAAAACAGAGGAGAAAAATATCATATTGTGCTGGAGCGTCGTGCGTGTAAATGTCGACGTGCAAGTGCCTGCGCAGAAATGTCGTATCAAGGAAAAATACATATTCATGTTGAATCGAATAGAACAAAAGGAAATCTTACTTTTTTTCTTCTTGGAAGGTGCACAGTTGTTGAGGTAAGTCAAACTGAAAGTAACTGTCAAAGTAATTTCTTACGTACATATCGTACTACTCATCGCAAGACGGAAACAAAATCTTTCATTCGGTGTTTCTCAAATAATTGTATATTACGTAAATAAAAAGTTTTAGTTCACTGTTGAGAAGATAGAAGTTTTCTGATCTTTGATATTATTTTGTAAAAATAGAAATTTGCCATTGGTATTTATCGATTGTCTCACAACAAAAAAAGTAACATCAACTACTAAATAAAATCAATCCAATCAATTTATTTATATAGTCGAATTTATTCTAGTTTTTTTTTTGTTCGAAGAATCAAATTTCATTCAACAAAGGAAAATCTCCCAATAAGATATAATTCTTTTACAATTATCTTTTTGTATTTTCATAATGTTTCTGTGAAAAAAAGCGTTCATTTGACTTTTCAACTCAATGTTCGTGAACACAATTACTCCACAAATCGAAAGACATTGTCTAAAAATTGAAACAAGACTATGTAATAATAGAGTTTTATTTCTATTTCCTATTTTATAGACTTTAGATCGTTGTTTTTCTATAATAAGAAAGACTAGATATCAATCTTTCGTTATTTTATTTTTCTAGTGAAATCATCGACACCAACGTTCTGTCACGTTGTCATTTAAAAAATAGGTTTCATGCACTATTGCACATTTCTGTAGATGTAGACGCCCTCAATGTAATTTTGTCTCTTAACCGAACAAAACGCATCATTAATCACACATATAGGTACAATGACACAATTGTCAATCATCTTGACACATAGTTCATTCATTTATCAGCAAAATAAATAATAGAACTTTTGTACAATTGAAGGTAAGCTTTTTCGGTAATTGTCAAATTTTAAAATACCCTCAGTACAGTTTTTGACAAAAGTAAAACATGATACTATGCGAGTAAGATTATGTTACTTGAATGATTTGTTTATTTATGATACTTATTATGGAATGTAAATAGTTGAAAATGTATCTCACAGATTGTTTCACCAATAATTGAGACGGTATTAGTTACAAGGCGACCTCTTGGCAAAGAGTTAAATCATGAATGTGTTTTGATAACTATATGGAGATTTGTGGTTTTATTTCATTTTATCGTTAATAGAGGATCATTTGGTGATATCATAAAATTGAGATACGCTGCTAAATTACAACTTACATTTCAATAATTTCGTTCGGTCATCTAAAATGCTACCACAAAACTTGAGACGTAAACTCTTCGAGTTCTTCTTGAAAAACTTGATATAATATCGTCGAACATTCCCAAAGAATCTATCTATTGACAATTCAATTCTAAATGGAAATATGAATTTAATGTATGATTTTATATTTTAAATCTTATACGCTTGAAATTCTAATTATTTCCACCTCTTATAAATTCTTGCTCTCTAATCGACTGTATCTTCCGTTAGCAACATTTCTTGTTACAGTAATTATTCATTGAATAACTTTTCGGTTTATTATGTTGAAATAAAAATCAAACAGTTGACCATTTCGTAATGCAATTTTCGATTATAAGGAAATAAATTCTCGAATTTTTCTCGATTGGCAGTTTTCTAGGGTGGATTCAGCCCAATACAACTACGAGTGCAATTCTACTAGCTGACAACAAAAGTAATATTGTCCGTAAGAAGTCAAATAAAACTAAAATGTAGTACCCTGATATGATATTTTAGCTGTTTTATTACACGACTTTAAGTACTGCATTCTCCCGTTTACTATTTTAAATACATGTAAATTAGAACATATGTTGTCAACGGAATGATATGCTATATTTTAGATGTTATTTCAGTATTATAAACTATGGTTATTTATCATCGTTTCTCTGGCAGTGGGATGGTTTCCGATTGTACATGTGATCAAAAACTCGCTGACGAGAAAAATTTTTAACACGTGTGTTCCATTGACAAACGGTAAGCAAGCAATGTTCATAAAGCTATGTTGATATTCTAAAATCGCAGAAATGGATTCAAACTTACGATTCATACCCGATGAACTCAGTTGGATGGTGAAAAAAAGTGATATGTGCTACTCGGTATCCGATTTAAAGAATAGAACCAATTGGAATAATATAGAAATTGAGAAAGAGAACGATGGACAATCTGTGCATTTGATTAGTCAATGGTATCAAGAATCGAATATACGTCGGCGTCATGAGCTCATTGCTGTGCTCCATATGAATGTCATAAATAACGCTGTCTCAAAAATTCATCTCCTTCAACCAAGTGGAAAACCATGCACAGTTGCACGAGATGTACAAGTGGATCCGCATTTTCCTGTTGCTATGCTTAAATCTAAACTGGTTATTCGGTTTTTAGACAACTTCTCAACTGAACGTTTAACTATTCAACAAGCCATAGAATATGCCAACAGCAACATTGAAAATGCGTATGTTGCTCTAATCAATCTAGATACATTTTTTGATCAAAGCTTATCGATACTAGCAAGTGCCCCTATGACTAGCCATAAAACGGTTTTCTACATTTCTCGATATGAAATTGATCCAAAATCTACGAAACTTGGTACACAATGTTCAAGAAAGTACATGGGAAGTCATGACGCTCTCATATTTCAACCACCTGTTTCTTCTCGAATCGCACATGCATTACCTTTCGAAATGGGAACATGGCACATTGAAACAAAAGTTATATATGAATTCGGTCAGCGAGGTTACAGAGTGCGCAATGTGTGCAAAACGCTACGTATTTGGCATTTGCATTCGAGCCAAGTGCGCCATCGGCTAATGCCAGACAAGCGGTATGTATCCCGACATCAATATCACATGGTGATTCGGCCTCCTGAAACTCTTTAAAAGCTGTCGAACTGATTAACAAAATTTTTACAACAGTGTGCAGTCAACAATACAACAAGATAGCTATTTTGCTTGCAATTAATTCGAAGAGGGCATCAATTATTCAGTCCTATTCGAGTATGCGCAGATCTAACTAGATAAAAAAAATCATTTTTATCGAAAATTTCACGAAGAAATAAAATAAAAGTCGAAAACAATTGTTGGTTTTTTGTCCAGAAAAATCATCCTAGTACGATCATGATTTATGTAGTCTCTAATTTTAAACAAGAGCTAATTTGAGTAATTGATAGTGTTAAAATAATTAGTAGAGAATTTCAAGGGATGTGAAACCTTTTTTTCGAATTCATGTGGTCTCTGATATATATGTCAGATAATTATCGAATTTAAGACAAAAGAGTCGCAACACTATTCGAAAGAGTCAACAGAATAATCATTCTCTTATCTCTATACTAGAGATCTGGAGTTGGATTGATGTCGGAATTTAATATGCATGAATTTTACTTTGTTTCGCATGAGATTCTCGGTCAAATGTTTTTAGTTGATAGGTGCAAATTCGTAAATGTACGCACAAGTTTTGGTCACCTGTAATAAACATCATGATACTCATGTGAATTAACATTTTTACTTCAATCTGGATTGAGCTCCTCGGTAAGATAAAGAATTCTTAGTAGAGAGTTTTTTACACAATTAAAGGATAACGTTATTTCTAAAATGATGTTATGTTTTATTAATATTCAATCTGTTAAAGTAATATTGATGAATAAAATTCCTTAACTTTCCTATAAAAATGTTACATTAACATATGTTTTTTTTATTTCTCTAAGAATTTTTTTATATGTAATAGTCTTCTAGATTTAATATTCATTTCATTAGCTTACAAATCATCAGATTGAAATTTGTCTTGTGATAAAGAAAATTCAACGTTTCTAAAACAATTGATTAAAAATAAAAGTAAAACATTTTGTACGGTCTGGTTGCATGTTTGAGAAATCTTATGGTGACTTTGAGATAGAATATGTGATGAAATTTTAACTTTATCTATCTAATAAAGAGGCAATTGTATATTCATGCGCGTTTTTTAAATAAAATATCGTGTTATACATTTGATAAGACATCCACATTTGTTACAGACATTTTAATCCAAGTCCCTGGAATAATCAAATTAAGAGTAAAATGGAAAAAAAAGATATTACATGCTAAAGTTGAAAATTTATAATAGTCTTTTATAGGTTTATTCTACTCAGAAGAAGATAATATATAATTATCACATACTAACTAAGACTTTTATGTCATACATTGTTCTTCTCACAGATTTCTTAATGTGTCTCAAATATTCATAGTAGCACAAATGACTTAATAAATCGTAAAAAGGAGAAGAGAACAAAAAAGATTCTAATGCACAACATCACGAAGAAATAAAAAGAAAAACGAAGTACTTTTCTTAGATCATTTCGATAGTTTACTAATAAGACGAATCAGTGCAGCATTTTCTTCTTTGAAACGAATATTATCTGACTTTATTGAATCGATCTTCTACAAAAAAAACAATAAACTATTACATTTGAGACAGATTTGACAGAGAAAAAAATTTGCTTACTTGTAATTCGTCTCCCAATTCAGATATTCTTCGTTCATAAACTCGTTTTTCCTATAGTAAAATAAAACAAATATATTTCGATTTGAACTGAAGTATCCTACAGAAAAGCATTATTTGTTTGTTAATATCGACAAATTTCGAGAAAATTCAAATTCTTCTTGTCTTCTGTCGATTGACAAAAATATACAGTGACTGTTAGGTTTTGTTAATTTTTGAATATAGTTTCAATTCTATTCTAACTTCTTGCTCTTTATTTACAAAATTATTTATTCTTACTCGTTTGTCAAATGATTGTTCAAAATATTGAGATGTTTTCTATACAAATCAAAGATTATATAGCTAAATATAGATTCATAATGGACATACGAGATTTTCAATGATTTGATCACGATCAATAATATCTTTTTCTAATCGATCAGCTTGTTCATTCAGTTGATCAATGAGCTTTTTTGTTTCTTCATATAATTTGATCATCGATAAATCATTATTATCTTTTTTTGAACTGATTCCATGCACTAATGAAGAATTCTGCGCTGCCAATGGTTTTTTTGACGGTTCATGATTGTGTGAACGATTAATTCGTAAGACTGGAGGCATACATTCTTTGTTACTGTTGTTAAATCGAGACATTAGACTTCGAGAACCGATCATTGATGATTGTTGAATATCTTTATCGCTTGATGTATCGTTAGATTTCTTACCAACGGAAGAATCATCTTGAATTTCAACTTGTTTTGTTTCCTATGAAACTCGAAATATGAGATGTTAAACATTGAAAAGAAAAATAAATCTCTTACATCATTCCATACAATTCTTCCTGTATTTCTTCTTTGATTATGTACACGATTTTGTCTTCGTCGACCTTGTTGAGAATCAGCAAGACTCAATGAATCATTGGCAACTATGGTTGGTAGATCATCGCCTGATGGTAATTCAGGTTTAATTGGATATGATGTTTCAATATTCATCTCAGTCATATTCTAATTAATATTGAAACCGTTCACTTGATATAGAAATCATTCTTTTTAAAATAGAATCTAGAATATATAAAAGTTAATTTTCGTTTCAATAGAAACATGTGAATATTTATGATTGTTCTTGCTGTAAAATCGAGAAAAGAATTTCGTAGCTCTTTTTTTCGATTTAGAACAATAATTTTATCGAAAATGTTTACAATAAATACACTACTTTTCTGACCATTAGAATTCATATTTAAGAAAAGATATTATCCTAGTAGAATTAATTGAATCATATGCAGAGAACTTTATCTTTTGAATCTATAGCTCAAACTCGAGTCTGATTAACAAATGTAATTCGAATATTGATTTCATTTTAAAGTTACAGTTGACAATGGGGCAAAGCTGGATCGAACTGTCGGGTCACTCGACTTAATTAAAGCTGTAGACTGTTAGGAATACTGCATCACGAAAGACAATGATCGATCAATATGAAATAGCGGAGAGAAGTTCTATAAAATTCTATTTTGAAATTAAAAACAATTGACTTCCGAATTATTTTTCTTTCTGGAAATTGATCATGTTTATCAAGCAATAAACCTGTGGATGATGTATCAATTTCATTAATCAATCCCTAATGATAATTTTTGTGTTGTGGATCAGAAAAAAACGAAACTTTTTATACTGATATACATTGATGTTGCCAATAAACTACTGAAACCATCACTGATCTGACTTCATTGACTCGGAACCAATAGGTTTGATCTGAAAAATTTTACCTCAGCCTATAAGTAAGAACAAAATATATTCAAATACGAAATAAATGAGCATATCAAATAGGTATCTTACCTTTATTTGATTTGGAAGTTCCATGATTGAAAAATAGAAGATAATAGTTTTCTATATTCGATGTAAAATCATTTCTATGTGAAAATAATTATCTTTGCTATATTTCCATCAAAGTATTAAAACTTGTTGTGTTAATTTAGAATTTCCTTTGAAAAAATATTGATTCTTTAAATAAACTTTCATTCTACAATTAAAAGATATATGTTTGATATAAGACGCTGGAAGTATCATTAAAAATCTTCATTTTATCATTTTCGTTTCAATGCAAACGAATATTTTAAGGAATAATCTGATGAGAAGCAAAAACATAAGGCACAGATATAATCGTGTCTGTAAAGGACCATTCAACATACGCTAACTATTAAATGAGATTTTCGATCTCGTAAAACATATACTTTAAATACATCATTTTATTTTAGTTATGTCCTCAGAATCGACTTTGGATTGTGACATAATAAACAAATGGGAAAGATATTTCAAAATACTGAATTTAGCTAATCTTATTATCGTATAGTTTTAGCAGTTATGGAAAAGAGTCAGCGTCCGATAACGTGGTCTTTTATTTTGCATCTGTATTCCTTCATCGGAGTATCTAAACATTATGAAATATCAATATCGAAAAATAATTTAATTTAAAAAAATAAAATAAAAACCATTGTTTCGTAATGTAATATTTGTTCTCAGTTGTCATTCTAAATATTAAAGTAGAACAAGATCAACTTTTACAATAAATTTTATTATCAACAACCAAACTTACTGAATCATAGGTAAACACTTTTGAGAAGCAACATATCATGCTCGAATATCTGTTTTTCCCTAACAAATAGTGGACATATTAATGATGATTTAAATCATTTATTGCAAAATGTATCATGTGTATGTTCCTTCAATAAGCATCGTTTTTTTACTTATTGTTGATAGTTTTTAAAATCATTTTGTAACACATAACTGACATGTTAACACTTTGCTCTAAATCAACTGCTAGTTTCATTCTCATTATTACAAACATTAGTAATAGCGTGCTGTGATCAAAAATATGTCGAGATTTAAAAATGGATAAAACGAGTTTTAACTTGAAAAATATGAATCTTTCAATAAAATACAAAACTATATGCACATGTTTCATTATGTTGGCAAAAGATATTAAATTTTTCTATAGGGAACATATTCAATTATATTTTAATTATTATTGATAATTCTTGATGACATATTATTAATTAATTATCAACTTCATCTTGATCTACCGATGAATATGCAGCTAAAAAAAGAATATAAATTTATTCAAAGTTAACATAAGTTTTATAGTTGAACGTATACGATGTGATTTTAACTAATGCCAACTATATAATTGACTTCGAATAATACTGTAATGATTACAACTTTTCATAAACCTTCGATCTCTGTTGAAAGACCCTATTTGACTCCCAAAAAATATGAATATATCTTATATTCAGTAGGCGAATATAGTTTTAATTTCTACAAAAATCTTTCAGTCAAAATTATCTCTTTCTTGAACACCCTATCTTTGGCTAAGAATAGGCGCGGTGTCCCAGAGCCATATTGTATTTGATTGATGATTCATTTTGTTAGGTAAACAATAATTTAGTATAGTTAGTTAAACATTCTAGATTTCGTTCTTTAAGAATGGATAACAGTAAACAAAATACGAATATGCATAAATCATATGGAATGATGAAATCAATATATTTGTACGATTTTATTATTATAATTTCAATCAAAATAATTTCATTTTTAGGAAGAAAAATTCATAATTTTTTACCAATAAATGATGTCACTAATAGTCAATAATTCATTGGCTTTTGCCTAACAAATTACATCTTTCATCAACTTACGAAACGAAACGTGTACTTACGTAAATTGTATTAAGTCTTATAAATATTGTTAAAAACTGAACGCCTCAAATATAGAGAACGAATATGTCGAAAAAATTCGGTACAAATACAAAATCAGCTGAAGCTCGTGCACGAAAAGATGCTGTAAAACAATCTAATGAAAGAGAAAAACAGCAGCGTTTAGAAGATGAATATTGGCATGAGGATGATAAACTAGTTCAAAAAAAGCTACAAAGAAAGGTAAATTTTTTTATTGATTTTATTTTCATTGTTAATAAACTTTCAACTATTTAAATCTAATGATGAATACAAATTGCTCCTCCATTCCCTATAGTTTGATGAGTCATCAAATTAGTAAAATAAAATATTCACGATGTCTCTTGCGTTGATCACAACTAAAAAATGTCGGGATATGAAAAGTAATTTAGAAAAAGCAGCAGTTTTAGATTTTCTGCGTGAGAACAATAATCTTGACGTTGATAATTCATTTTCTGATTTAGAATTCGCATTTTTTTTTCTATTCAAGGATGAACGGGAAAATAAAGAACATGAAAAATTACAACGTAAACAAGAAATTCAAAAACTTCTCGAACAAGAAGAAGCAGCACTAACTGCGTCAAAAGCGAAAAAGCCTGTTGATTTAGCACCAAAAAAAGTAACACAAGCACAAATTCAACAACAACAAACTACAGGTGGTGCTGCAGCCGCGCCTACTGGTACTAATGGTAATTTTTTCTTTATGTATCTTCTGTTTAAAGTATTTTTTATTTCTCAACAGTAAAACAGAAACCTATAAATGACGAAGAAACACCTATCGAAGAAAATATAAATCGCCTACAGATCGATGGTAGTACAGCTCGAAATATCAATGAAGCTCTTCATGTTTTATCGTAAGCAATATCATTCTCTGTCCAGCATAAAAGTTCTTCAATTTATTTTTCTATATTCTTAAGATCATCACAAATTTTACTTGATAGTCATCCTGAAAAACGTATGAAAGCAGCATTTGATGCATACGAAAAAGAAAATCTCCCTAAACTAAAACAAGAACATCCAACATTACGTATGTCACAATTAAAACAATTATTGAAAAAAGAATGGATGAAATCGCCTGACAATCCATTTAATAAACCTACAAAAGCATATAATCAAGGAAGTGTTTTACCACAAAATGTACCAGCTAATGTAGAAGATTCTGATCATGATGAAGATTAAATTTGCATGGAAACAATTTATTTGAGATAGATTTGCAATTGTTTGTATTGATTATCTATGTATATAATCTAACATAAATGAGAGACTTTGCAGGAAAGCTCGAGTTTTTTTGAAAAAAAAATAAACAAGAAATTTCAAGCAACAAGTTAATCTAACTGACAAAAAGTCTACATCATTTCTACGTTATATAATCTGTGCTTTTGCTTGAATTTGTTTGTATTTTATTCACTTACGATTGAAATAGAGAAAAGCTTTTGAAAGCATCTCCCTATAACTGGTGACAAAAAAAAATGAGATGAAACGATATGCATTTTGACTAACAGTTCTGATGAGAGTGAAATTTAGTGTAACCTTGCACTTAGAGATGTGAAGTGCTTTTGGAAAGAATAATAATTACAACAGATGTTATACGAGAGTTTTCTTCATTCATAGATTGTTTCCAGAACTAGGAGTTGAATTATGGAGTAGATTCATATTCAAAGAGATCTCGTTTTCATGTTTTTGACGTCGAAAATTGTAGAAAAATAAACTTTTATTCTCAGAAAAGATTGCTCGTTATGGAAAACACTTTCATGTACTCTTTTTTAATTACTAGTGGATATAATTAGTCAGTTGACAATCTAAAGAAAATCGTTTTAATATACTTTATTCAAATACAAGACAATCACTTAACATTTCAACTTACCGTTAGTTGTATATGGCGGATGCTTCATTTTTACAAATATCTATTTGTTGTGATAAAGAAATTCACTGAAGATATTCAATAACTATTGAAGTAAAAACAATACAATGAAAACTATCAAAAGAGATAACAATATTTTATGACTTATTGTTTTTATAAAAAGACCTTTGGGGATGATCCTAACGGGATTCTCTAAAATTATAATTAATGTTTAGTTATTAATAATTGAGAATCGATTAGAATCTTATCTGGGGCAATCGGTGATGATTTCTATAAGTATTCTTTAGAGTCTACAAGTACAGCATTCATAAATGCAGAAAGTAACTTCAGCTATGCGCTGCAGATACAGTTTTCAATTTTTGCAAACAACGATTATTCTTATCATTCAATATTTTGTAACATTGATTAACATGATTGACTTGAACAAGTTGATTATGTTGAAATATGTGACACATCAGATACAACTCTATGTCGTCTTAAACAAATATGTGCAAACGATTGGATAACTGGTGGTATGACAAATTTTAAAATTTCTATGATACCTCCAACTAAACCAATTACAATGGCTAAGATATAAATTATATCATTTCTAGTTTGCATTATAATAATTTTCATGAATCATAGATAAATTCCATTTTTCAATCATTAATTCATTGACAAGTTCTTCCATTATTGACTTTTCTACGAAACGACTTGCTAATGATGGATCGAGTGCTTTTACATCTAGACTTAAGTTAGATAATAAATATGAATTTAATTCATTGATACATGTTTGATTATAAAAACATTCGAGAGTTGATTGTAATAATGATTCAATCATGAAGCATCCTTTATAAATGCCTGGTATTGTAAATAATTTAGTGACACCTAATTTATCATAGATGACCGATGGTTCTACACATGCCCGTGAAATATCACATCGGCAATTTGAGTAGTATTGAGGATTTTGTGTTAAAATTTCTGTGTATGGCAATCTAGGAGAAAATGTTGGGTGTAAATCATAATTTGTCCAACGTCCAGAGAAAAAAGCATTGGCATGTGTTGTTTTTCGTATAATTTCCAATGATAATAATAGTTCATTTGTTGCCAAAGACATAAAGTGTTCGAATGATGATTGCAGTTGTAAATAAAACAAATCGGATGGTACTACTGTGATGCTAATATAACGATTTGAATAAAATTGAGTTAAACTTTTCGACATTGTCTTCTCTGCTAATTGACAAAATGTATTCAAAGCTTGAAATAAATATTTACGTGTACCACGGAAGTCACGAAAGTACGACGTCATCTGTGGAGGAGTTTGTAACAACTGTTGTCTCCAAATCTCGGTAACAAAAATACTACTACACACTTGATGAAATGTATATTTAACATTGAGAAACCTCTTATAATTGACCGATATTGTTGTACACGGACATGTTAACGTTTGTGAATAAGTTATATATAAGTTTGAATATGTTTTGAATGTAGGTGCGTTGATACTGACAATCTTATTGATTTTGACCAATGAAGTATACATAATAATGGTAGCTGTTGAGAGAAATAAGAGTAAAATAAGTAATCTGGTAGATATGCGTTCATTTCGAAGATCCGTGCCGTTAATTGAAGGTGGTATTGATACAAATAAATTGAGATTTCGTAAAAACTTTATTGATTTTTGATATGTAGTTAGCGTTGGTTGATTGGTGATGTTGTCTGTTATAAATATGTATAGAAGAAGAGAAAAGGAAAGACACAACGGAAAATATAAATATAAATATATGTATCATGTTTCTAAAAGTGTTGATGTGATTTATGATATTTTACTAAACTAAAATTATTGTTTAGTGCATACTATCGAACTCAAACCCTTTTTTTAAAGATAAATACGTTTTGTTGGAAGTATGACGTTAAATAGATCTTGCTCATATGAAGAAGAGTACAACAAAGTGAAACTGGCACATAATTGCATTAGTTTTCACTGTATTTCCTCATAACCCACTAATATTATTTTGAGATCCCTATTATTATTAAGAAGACGACTCTCTATTTTCTCGAACACTGATCGATAGATAATAGTGTCGGCCTTTTTTTGGATCTGAGTAAATTAACATCTAAATGATGCCTATAGATTTTTCGAGCTAGATGGATACTCTAATAAATAATTTTGAAAATAAAATTTCGATTAACTATTTAAGATTATCTTACCCGGTATTGTAATTGGTAATCTTTTATGTCTTCTTGCAAGTTTAACTAATAATGGTAAAATAAACTTCAAAGCTGTTATCAAGCCACCACATAGACCAAATATTGTAGTCACAATATAGAATATATGATTTCTAGTTGAGTAACTATAGAAACAATGTGTTGGCCGACATGTATTGTAGTAATTTTTGAACGTAATAGTTCGACTCCACTCTTTAATCATTGATTTATTTACAAGTTCTTCAATGGTTGAATTCACAGGAAAATGGCCGAGCAATGTTGAATCAAGAACGGTTACGTTCAGAAATTTTTTATATGCATAATATGATTGTAATTTATTAATACATGTTTGATTGTAAAAGCATTCTAGTGTTGATTGTAATAATGCTTCGATTGCAAGACATCCCAAGTAGAGACCTGGTATTAAAAATAGCACAGTTTTGTCAGAAAACCTGTAAATAGATGATTGCCGAATGCATCTAGGTGAATTATCACAACTACAGTCAAAATAATCACGAACCACTAACGATAAACTATCAAATTCAATATTTATGTATATATTATATTGCATGCCAGCCAAAGCCCATAGACCATTGACTTGAGTTGTGTCTCGTACGAGTTCTAACGATGATATTAGATCATTCGTTATCGAAGACATAAATTGTTCAAGCAGTAATTGTATTTGAAATTCAAATAAATGTAATGGTTGTATTGTAGCACTGATATACTGCTTTGAATAGAATCCAATCAAACTTTCGGATACTGTTTTGTTAGTTAATTGGCAAAGAGAACGAAGAGCACGAAATGCGTTCATACCCGTCGCTCGAAAATCATCAAAACCAATAATTTCTGGTGTAGCACGTCCATCAACATAAGCTATCCATTCGTTAGTAATATAAACACTATTACATACTTCATGAAATGCATATTCGATATAAACAAATCTTTTATAATCGATGGATATTTTTTCACACGGACATACTAAAGTTGATGAATGATTTAAATATAATTTTGAATAGTCTTCGAATGTAGGCACTTCAATATTTTCAATTTTTGTGACGCTTTTTAGTGAAATATATCCAATAATGATTGCTAATGAGAGTATGAAGAAAAAAATAAATAATCTCGTTGATGTCCGTTCATTTTGAAGTTGAAATTCATTGATTGAAGGCGGTATTGATTGAAACAAGTTGAATGCAGATACTTTCTCTTGAAACTTACAAAGCCATGGGAGATTTTCCTGTTGAATATCATCTGCTTAAAAGAAAATAGTTTGTGAGTTTTATTTTAATAATATTATTTCAAATAGTAGCTGAACCAATTTGAGGTTTGATAATAATTTTTAAAATTAAGATATCGCAGTTTTACTAACGTCTCACATAGAAACAGCGATAGATAATTGGGCATTGACTTATTATTGGAACATCAATGAGCTTACCTGTTTGTTCATTTTGCGCTATTCTATTTCCTCTAATAAATCGAACGAATCGTGGTATAATTAGTTTCAAAACTGCAACTTGACCACCGATAAGACCAAAAAATGTAGTGATCATGTAAAGTATAGCATTTCTAGCTGTATAGCTCTAAGTACAGCTTATAGGTTTGCATGCATTGTAATAACTTTCATACATAATAGATTGATTCCATTCTTCAATCATTAGTTTATTTATAAGTTCGTGAATTGTTGAATTCTCAAAGAAGCGACTTGCCAACGTTGAATCAAGAGCGGTTACATTCATGAATGAATTATGTCGTATATAGAAATTTAATTTATCGATACATGCTTGCCTATAAAAGCATTCGAGAGTCGATTGTAATAATGATTCAAGCGGAAAACATCCAACATATTGACCTGTTACTGAAAATACCGTTGTTAAATTTGGATAACTGTAAATACCCGCTGTTTGAATACATTGAGCTGAATAACCACACTCACAACCGTCATAAGATAATGGTACGATATCAATAAGGGCATATTCACGTGCTAAAACTAGCAAAAAGTTTGTTTGTTTGGCTGAGAGCAAAGCATTGGCATGATTTGTATCGAGTACAATTTGTAATGACAATAAGAAATTATTAGCTGTTGAGGACACGAATTGATCAAGCATTGATTGGATTTGTGATTGAAATAAGTATGAAGGCGTTATTGTAGCACTAATATATTGATTTGAATAGAAACGAGTTAGACTTTCAGATACCGTTTTATTTGATAATTCACAAAGAGCACTTAGCGAGTGAAATATATTTGTACCTGTCCATACAAAGCTAGGAGGATCATAGGGTTGATTTTCAAAAGATGGAGCAATATGATTTATCCAATCGTCAGTAACAAAAATACTGCTGCACACTTGATGAAATGTATACTCAGCATTAAGAAACCTCTTATAATCGACCGATATTGTTGTACATGGGCATGTTAACGTTTGTGAATAAGTTATATATAATTGTGAATATACTTCGAATGTAGGTGCGCCGATATCGACAATCTTATTAGCTTTGATCAATGAAGTATACATAATAATGGTAGCTGTTGAGAGAAATAAGAGTAAAATAAGTAATCTTGTAGATATGCGTTCATTTTGAAGATCCGCGTGATTAGTTGAACGTGGTATCGATGGAAATAAATTCAAGTTTCGTAAAAACTTTACTGGTTTTCGACATAACTGACAAAATCGTTCGACTGTATTCATCACTGAAGTAGTTTAAAAAAAATAAATGAAAGTCTTAACTAGAGAAAAACTGATGATTTTTATTTTTCAATGGCATATATGTAGATTTTGTTTTAGATATTCTAATAAAAAAATAGCAAAAACTTATTGCAAACCTTTGAGTTTTGAATTCAAGAACTGATGCTACTAAGAATAGAAACAATACTTACACACATGAAAGTGATAAATATAAATCCGACAGTCTCTATTAATTGTTCAATACGTTGATCTTACATGGATCATATTCATTTATGGATTACCTACATAAAATATTATATTCGTCGCTAATGATTGATAGAACTATGGGTACTACTAATCATAAGATACCCTTGTTTTCATTGCAATTCCGAGCTAAAAATTGATTTAATTTTCTTTGTTTCTACAATTCGTAGATTAATATGGGAAAACTTCAAATTTCGGATTCCAAGTCCATTTTAGTAGATTATATGGGAGAAAACAAAGATCTTGAAGTATCATATGAGAAGTAGTCTACTAGTGGCAGCAGACAAACGAACAAAATTTTGCCCTGCATTGCACATTTTGATTCCATATATGTACTATGAATAATTACGTTGTTGCTCCCTATTCGCATAGTTTGGCAAGTTGTTTTATTCAAATATATAACACTAATTGTAACAAGACACATGTATCAACTCATTTCCTTTCGCTTGTTCAACTGATTTCAATTTCAATGACTATTTTTCATCGATTCCAAAAGCAGCATTGATTATCACACATACGATAGAGGTAATAGTCGATCATTACAAAATTTATTTAATGAAAAAGGAAGTTAAATAAGAATATTTTTGTGCTTTTTCCTCTACAGATTGGTAAAATAATCAGTGGAAAAACACAACAACTCAGTTTGCGCCATGTCAGACAAACTGATATTCAACAACACAACGTCGTTTCTCGTGTTCATACGTTCGATAACATGATACTTTCTTTATTCTTTTGAAACGGATATCCTCTTCCGGTTAATTTACGTAACAGGTTAGTGCATTATTTTTATTCTAGTAAAAAATAAAGCAATGTTGACAACACGTTATATTTTCATGTTTGATATACTTTCCATTTACTTCAACAGGATAGAATTTTTAATTAGCAAAAAACCTCGAGTGTGTGGCGGGGGGGGGGAGAGAGAGAAAGTGATTTAAATCACCTCTGAATCATGAATTTCGTTGAATATCTAAACGACTCTGTGATTTTTAACAATCTCTACATGTTTGCGACAAATTTTCATTTTTCTAAACTCACTCTAACTCACAGAATTTTCCATTCAAATTTAATCCTTTGATGTATTTGGCTAAATGTAGCTAAAAACGCTTCATTCTACTAATACATGAACATTGGTGTTAGAATTATCTGTTACTTTCCTTGTACTCTCTTTCGTACGATTTGTTTTATGAATTTTGGTGAAAACCAAATTGGCGTCATTTTTACGTCGATTTCTTGCAGTAAAACCTGAATTTCTTTAAAAAAATGAATGGCTTTGAGAAAAGACTTTGAATATTTCGTAAAACTCGAAACGATATCATTAAAATATTAGAAATGACTTACTTATTATCTCTTTTAGTTTTCAGAGAAGTGTTTATTTGCTATAGTTTCAGACAGCTACCAAAAGATGAAAAAAATTGTGCGTAGATCATTTGTTTTTAGAAAAACAACTTGTATGTTAGTGGATTTCGCGACTATTATACAGACGGAATCTGTAAAGAGTGATTCAATATTGCCAACTGATAAGATTCTATTTATATCTCGAGGAGAAAATAACCAACGAGTAAAAAACGTATCCGTGTTTAATAGCAATAACATGTAATTGAGAAAAATATTTTACTGCATGAAAATAAAAACTAGACATATTTATCAATAATTCAGCTGATGTACTTCATATGGATTAGGATTGTCTATTTCTTAAAACAAAAACAACTTCTCTGACAAGTAACCAATAGTAGGCTATTTTGAAACACATAGACTTAGTTAATTAAATAATATTAAAAAATAAAAATACTGATCTATTCTGCATGAGTAGGTTACAATCATAACTATGCTTTATCAATCCACTCACTGATAAATCTTTTTTTATGCAAATATTTTCGAAAATCACAGACAACATATGATTAATGCATTCACATTTGAGATGGGCATAGTCAAGTATTTTTTTATTTGGTAAAATAATATTGAAAGCCACACCCGTAGTTCAAGATCGTAATACGATTTTGTATTTATTTATTTGCTATTCCAAAAAAAATAAGAAATTGTACGCAACAACGGTAATAGTTACTAGCACATTTTTATTAACATTTCTACATGATCTGTACCGTGACATGCAATCACAATATCCAACCAACCGTCTTGATTTAAATCTGCGACTGCAATTGAATAAGGTTGATATCGAAAGCCTAGTGCGTAGAATATTTTATTTCCGAAATATCCATCACCGTATCCATAAAATAGAACGATATTGTTAGTACCTGCATTTGCAACAGCAATATCTGATATGCCATCATTATTGAAATCATTTATGACAACTGCGTACGGTTGAGAACCCGAACCAGTTGAATAAAGCATGTTAGTTACGAACATACCATTACCAATGTTGGTAAGAATAGCAATAGTATTCGTTTTAGAATTCGCAACAACAATGTCCAGCCGATAGTCATTATTAAAATCAGCTATGGAAAGAGAATATGGACCAGAGCCAATTCCAGTTGAATATGGTATGACAGAGTCAAAATTTCTATGACCAGATCCAAGTAAAATACCTACATTGTCAGTACCATAATTAGCTACGGCAATATCTGCTAGACCATCGTTATTCAGATCATCAATAGCGATTGATATTGGATGCGCACCATCGCCCATACTATGTGATGTTACGCCAGCATAGAGATCGGTTCCATGCGCAAGAAAAATACTTATATCATTTGATTTATAATTTGCAACAGCAATATCTAATATACTGTCCTTGTTAAAATCGCCAATAGCTAATCCGCACGGTGAAGATCCGATGCCAGTTCGATATGCGATTCCTAATAGAAAAGTTCCATCTCCGTATCCAAAAAGTACAACAATATTGTTAGTTCCGTAATTAGCAACAGCTATATCTAGTTTACCATCATTATTAAAATCACCAGTATCAAGAAATCGTGGAGAAGAACCGTGTCCAGTAGAGTATGTCGTAATAGGAGCAAAACTACCATTTCCGTATCCTAAAAAAATGCCAACATCATTCAAATTATGGTTACTAACGGCAAAATCAAGTTGATTGTCTCCGTTGAAGTCTCCAACAGTGATACAAGCAGGCCAAGATTGATAACCAGTTGAATAGTTCATTTGAGTGATAAAACTTTCCTTTTCATTGCCTAAAAATATACTGATACTGCTAGTACCATAATTACCGACAGCAATATCAATTCGGCCGTCACTATTGAAATCACCAGCAGCAATAGATTTTGGGCCCGAATCGATTCCAGTTGAATAACTGTACAAGGTACTAAAAGTTAAATTGCCATATCCAAATAGAACTCCTATAGTGTCGTGAGCATGATTTACCACTACAATATCTGTCCGACCATCTTTATTTATATCGGCTAAGATGATTGCTATTGGATTTGAATTCTCTCCAGTCGACAATCTTTTTGTGGTCGTGAAACTTCCATTACCACACCCAAGAAGAATAACTAAATCATCAGTACCTGCATTCACGACGATTATATCCAATCGTCCATCGTTGTTAAAGTCATGAGCAACTAAAGATTCAGGTTTTGAACCATTTTTCAATGCATGAATCATCATAATACCAAACGTTCCATTACCATGTCCGAGTAGAATACCTATTGTATGACTGTAATAAAAAGTAACAGCAATATCTAGATATGTATCATTATTGAAGTCACTAGTTAAAATGCTTAATGGTCTTCGTTCATTACGACTGAAGTATTTATTTTCACTTTTAAATAATGTGTAATTATATCGAAAAAGTATGCCAATATTATCTCTATTGGTATTAGCAATAACTAAATCCGATCTATTATCGCCATTGATATCATTGATAGCAACTGCCAATGGATATGAGCCATCCTCCGTTGAATACATCTTTGGCGTTTCAAAACTTCCATTTCCGTGTCCCAAAATTACGCTAATACTATTATTCTTAGAATTGATAGTAACTATGTCTAAATGATCATCTTTGTTGATATCACCAGTAGTAACATATAGTGGATAATGATCAGCACCGATAGATAGTGTTAGTTGAGTTTCAAATGAACTGTTACCTGAATTAAAAAGGACATCTAAAGTATCATGCCCTGAATTGACAACGGCTATGTCTACATGATTGTTATCTCTGAAATTACCGATAGTTATAGAATATGGTTGTGGAGCCGAACCAGTTGAATATTTTTTTCGATTAGCGAAGTATACAGCGTCGTATTCAGTTAAAACAGCAAGATTTCCTGTACCCCAGAGAGTAACAATAATATTTGTTGTGTTTTTGTTCTTCAATTTAACAGTAGTAACTGCATACGGACGCGAACCAAAACCAATTGAATACGTCTTTGCACGATGAAAATTACCATTACCATATCCATAAAAGATAATTACTTCATCATTCGCAATATTATTAACGACGAAATCGTAATGATGATCATGATTGAAATCAGCAACAGCGATGGAATAATGTGAAGAAGTAGAACCCGTTAAATAAAGTGTAACGTCTGAAAACGTTCCATCACCGTACCCAAAGAGAATACCAACAAAACCGCCATTTAAAGTTGAAACAATAACATCCATATAACTATCATTATTCAAATCAACAAGACTGATACCATTGGGACAAGATAAATCACCAAGAAAGTACTTTTGTACTGTAGCAAAAGTGCCATCACCCTGCCCAAGAAGGACAGCAATATCATCAGAACTGCAAATAGCGGTGATAATGTCCAAGTGCATATCATTATTGACATAGCCAACAACTACCGATAGCGGCTTACGCATAATATCAGTAAAACATATTGTTACATTTGTAAAAGTTTCATTACTGTCTCCAAAAAGAATACTTAAGCCGCCGAATCCATTATTGGCAGTGACAACATCTAATCGACTATCATTATTAAAATCTCCAACAGCCACCGACCACGGTTTAGAACCATGACCTGTAGAATAAGTTTTCACATTGGAAAATGTTCCACGGTCTTGTCCAAGAAGAATACCTATACTGTCTGAGCCATAATTAGCAGTGATAATATCTATTCGATTATCATTATTTAAATCACCAACACATAATTGTTTTGGAGCTGATTCATGTCCAGTGAAATATGTTGTTTCTCGTGTAAAAGTTCCATTATTATTACCGATGAGTAAAACTAAACTATCATTGTTAAAATTATTTACCAATAGATCGAATCGATCATCATTGTTAAAGTCATAAACAAAAATTGAAGACGACCGAGAATCCTTTCCAATAAAATAATTCTTCTGTCTTGTTAATGGTTTTATTACATGTTTACTAAGTATGAGTACATTATTAGTACCATAGTTGGCTATGGCAACATCTGATTCATTGTCATAATTAAAGTCTGCTACAGCTACAAAAGACGGATGTGATCCTGGTACACCGTCATATGTAGCTGTTTTAGTAAATGTTTCGTTATCATATTTCAGTAGAACATGTATGTGATTGTTGTGTGAATCAACAACAACAGCATCGAGTTGCTTGTCTTTATCAAAATAGCCGACGGTAATATATTCTGGATAAGAATGGGAGCTTATTGAGAATGTAGTTTGTTTTGCAAATGTACCATTCTCGTAACCAAAAAATATACCAATGTCACCAGTGCTAGAATGTGCGACCAGTATATCAAGATGATTATCATTATTTAAATCTCCAACAACAATAGAAGATGGATTCGAGTGCAGAGTATTTGCATAAGTGTTTTGACTGTGAAATTTTCCATCGCCACATCCGAGAAAAATGCCAATATTACTTGTGCCATAATTAGCTACAGCTACATCTAGATTATTATCATTGTTGAAATCTCCAATCGCTAATGATTGTGGACGAGAATCATAACCAGTAGAATAAATTATTTGCTTTTGAAAACTTCCGTCACCATTTCCAAGAAGAATTCCAATAGTATCAGTACTATTGTTAGCTACAGCAATATCCATTTTATTATCATTATTGAAATCACCGATACTAATAAAAATTGGACGTGATGAATCAAGCGAAAGTACATTTTGATTACTAAATGTTCCATTATTATTTCCTAAAAATATTCCAATGCTGTTAGAACCATAATTAGCAACAGCTATATCTAAATAATTATCGTTATTGAAATCATTTGTAACAAGTGAACTAGGGCGAGAACCAATTCCGGTTGAATATGTTTTTTGACTTGCAAACGTTTCATTATCGTGTAAAAAAAATATTCCTATAGTATTGGTACCAGAGTTTGCTACAGCTATATCTAAATAATGGTCATTGTTAAAATCACCGACAGCGATAGATCGTGGTTTTGAACTGGTAGCAATCGAACTTTTTTTCATTCGTTTGAATGAAAATTCACATTTTTTACCTAAATATGCATGAGTTCGACAGAATTATATCAATAGAAGTAAAATTTAGATGAAAATCAACAACCTGAACACATGAATACTATAACGATGTAGATATTCTATACGCAACTGTTGATATTAACAATTGAAAATCTTCTTTTAAAACTTAAAAATCTTTTCTCTGTGTGGTATTTAGAAGTATTTTTTGTAGTCTCAAATTTTTCAAAAATTAAATCCGACTATCTCATGTGAAAGCAAAACTTCGTTGAACATAACATACTTGGTCTAGGTGAAGTCAACGAAACTGTTAATATTGCGACAAAAATTGCTATGCTTGTAAATATTCCAAAGAGACAAAAGCGTTTGGTACGCTGCTCCACCAATGAAAAAATCCTTGCGATATAAAATAGAGAAAATGTTGATCTACATCAAATCAATGTAATAGATAAAAATACCTTTGTTTGAAAATAGCTCTTAATTTTTCCTTTGTTTCAATATCATTCCAAAGACTGTTCTGATGAGATATATTTCTGCATTGAATTGAATTCACCATAATTATGTTAGTCGATTCATGGAAATTAAAGAAAAATGTCACTAAATAAGAAAAAACAAGTCACCAACGAGAACTTTCATTATCAGTATGTTGTTTAACTGAAGCATAAAAAAGATCTAAGAATTAGACATATATTTTCCCGTACATGAATACTTGAAATTGACCGTATTTTTACGATGAATGAGTTTTCTCACACGAGAAAAAGGCTGTTGTGACGATACTTTGTCATGAAATAATATATATACAGGGAGAGACAATTGATAGAATCCATCATGATTCATTTTCTTGTTATTATTCTTGCAGATATAATAAACTAAAGTTTCTAAGAATTTCAAATTTCTGTATACCATCATGTAACACATGATGCCAGCTAAATAGTGTTGTAGCACAATTGCACCATAACTACGAAAATATATAGCTAACATTCATAGTAATACATTCCATTGAAAAATCCAGAACTCTTAATTTAGTGTTTGATTGTGCTAAGAATTTCATGACTTTCGGGCAAGCCTATCAGTCGATGTAGGTCAAAGTCTCTGATAAACTCACAACTCGCATCTTATTATTTTATCTGATGAATTGTGATTGATTCTGGTAGCTTTCAACGGATTCTATCTAATCTCATAGACACCTTTCAAAAACCATTATATCATATGCGAAGGTTATTTCATTAGTGGTAACCTCATGTCCAATCATATTTTGTTATTAGAGAAAACGCTAGTCATGTTAAGCAGATGAACTAGTCGGTGAAAATTGGAAAACTGGTCAATTCCATTTGCAGTTCTTTTCGTTGCTCAGTTTGCATCCTATTTTTCTAATTACTAAGATCAATTATAAGAGATAAATCAAATGTTTTTGACATGTTATAGATGATCTGAGCCAAGGTATAGATCAATCTTTTCATCGGAACGAAAAATTCGATAAACTACCCAGTGAAAAATATTACTAAAAAAGAACGGTAAAGAATGCGTTCCAAAAGAACTGAAGCTCTTTTTTTAAGAAAAGAAAACGTTCCACAACAAATGGAACGAACTAGAACGCATTCTATCATTGTAAGAATGTGTTTTTGGTCGTTTCGAAATGGAACAGTGAAGAACGCATTCTGCCACTTGTGGAACGCTTTCTCTTCTTTAAAACGGTTAACCTTTCTGATCAACTGGGTGATCATTAATAGATGAATCTACTATTAGTCAAAAGACTGTTCCTGATGCAACTTGACGAGCTCTATCGAATGGCGTACTCCAATACGTTGTAACTGAAACCGTTATTAAAATAATAATTTTTCTAAATCAGACCAAATATCCCTAAAGTAAAATCGAATGAAGATTCCATCATTTCTCACATCAATTTCAACCTGCTTTGCTTCAGACCTTTCATTTTAGAATGAAAATGTGGTTTGCTTCGAAAAGAAAGCATTCATCTCTTCAGAGAATCCATTGTCTTAAAGGCTCGTGAGAGAACGTAAAAGGAAGCTATTTTATTTCGATGAAATGCTATGTTAACCGTTCCGAAAGAAAATGAACTAGAATGAATTCTACTGGTTTAAGAATGATTCAGAATGCTTTCTCTTCAAATAGGGAACGATTTTTCAGTATAGAAGAAAGTATTCCATACTAGTGTGGAACGGTAAAGAACGAGTTCCTTTAGATCGAGAATATGTCTTTCTGACTCTGAACGCATTCGCTCAAACAAGGAACGCATTTTCTACGCAGGAAATAGGTTTCCATATCCGCATGAAACCATTCTATTCCGTTTTTTTTCGAAATATTTTTCACTGGGTAATAGTTCTAGGACGAAAATACGAGTATATTGTGAAGAGCAAACAAGCAAACTATGATGTTTAATTATAGATCAAAATTCAAGCTTAATTTTACAATATAAAAGTAGAATAACACATATTGAATAGATTTAATGAGTGAAAAATGTTCTAAGAAAGATATCGAAACTATTATCTTATTATTCTCTGATTTAGTGCAAATTTCTATCGCTCAACAATAAAGATATGTATGCAATTATGTTTGTAATTATCTCAAAAAATATTAATAAATCAAGCCAGTTGTTTTCTCTAATGTAATTATTTTTTGTTGTCTAGTGATTTGAAATGGGTAATGATGATTCGATTTTGGTTTCTACCAGCTGTAAGAAAATGTCATACGCTTGTTTATTTTCATATTTTGTTTTTCACTGAACATCAACTATACCTGTAGCTATTGATTCATTTCTTAATCAGTTATGATTGTTAAAGGTACAGCACGTTTAGTTTTCGTATCGAATACATTTTACGCTTGACTGAAATCCGTGTACTTTGGCTGTTATTGTTACTAGTGAATAATTTTGCGTTCTATCGCTATTACATTTATGTATGATTAGTATCCTTCGTTTTAATCTACAGAACACGTACCAACGTACGGTGAAGGTGGTTATTATAAAAAGCAAAGGACAGACGATAGTATCATCAAGGTATACTTGTATCTATCTCGCAAATTAGCTACTTCATATTGACGTATGTTCATGTGTCTTTTTTACTGCTTTGCTTCATCATTAACCTTCATGGATGTCCTTGCATTCAAGTCGAACTTTCTTCTCTTATTATTTGATATGAATAGGATCCCAGAAGACTGTAAAAGACAAATTTTTGTTTCTTATTAACGTATGATACACTTCAGTACAATTCTAAAAGCTTTTTTTCTCTCTGTAACAACTATCGATAGAACTGCATGATACCAATATAATACTCTAGCATCATGCGTCGAACCGAAATATATAAATCGCTAATATTTAAGAAGGCTTTCAAAGATGTTAGACGAATAATTTTGATGTGACATTATTCAATATACAGACTGAAGATATAACCAGTAGTCAAATAAAATTGTCCGTTTCATATTCAAACTACCGAAGGAGATTCGAATAGTGGATGTACTTGCATGCCGGTGTTTGTTATCATTATGATAGAAGTTGTTTCAAAAAGTCATCTGTCTCTGATGCAAAATGTGATTTTATTTCATAGCTAAACAAGCACATTTTAACATATAACATACACGGCGGCTTGAGTTGTGTGAGTTCGAATAGTAAAATGAAATTTAAAAACAAACATATGCAACGTAGCGGATTCGAATCGTTTGTTTTCAGCGTGTGTCGCACATGTTTTGTCATTGTTGGACAAAATGTGTCGTACACTGTGTCGCAAATCAGGTCACGTTAAAACTTCGTGCGTAATTTAATGATTGAAAATGAATAATAGATATGAGTAAATAGTCAATCACAGCAGTGCAATAAAACTATTTTGACAATTTTTAATGATTGAGAACAGAAAGAGAAATAAATCTACGAGATTGTGAAGTCAAGAACAAAAGAGTCGTTTCTAATGAAATTGTACTTCGATCAGACGTTGTTCTTACTAGTTTTGAATTAGTCTATTTCATCGAATGTTTTTGTTGGTTTCAACTTCGCCAACGGTTGGTTTTGACCGATTGAATTCTCAACTGAAAAACACCATAGACTCAAATATGATCCATTCTAGCTATTGAATTTTAGTCTAATTAATTAGTTTATTAGCGCATATATTAACTAACCACATACGAGTTTGGTAACCATCCGACATACGGCTGTCAACAGATGGCCATGTAATTGATCGTTACTAAAATCTTCTCACAACTAAACTATACTTGAGAAAGATGCTCTATACGAATTCTTAAATGTATGCATCTTTTTCGTAAGAATACGAACAAAACTTAACCAAAACGTATCGCCTGCTCTTAACAAGGATCAACTTTTAATCTTTGGAGAGTTCCGTACCGACCGCTTTTGTCAATCATCAATTTTGTTAGAATCTTCCTTCGGTAATTCTGATTGAAACTTGGTTGGACATTGCCAGCTGATGCAAATTTCAGTTCCGCTAAATGCTTCATGGAAACATACGCGAAATAAAAAAAAAAGACATTCATGAATGACTAGTCAAGAATAGCACTTTTTATTTCGCCCATTTTACTGCTCAATGAAATGTATATCTTGGAAGGAAAGTCACACCCAATCGTATGACTTGATCAGTGATATAACATCTGAAAAATTGCATGTATATATACTGTGCTATACTCATGTATTTATAGAACAGACAATGGCAACGTTACGAGCTGACGCTGATGTTCTAAAATGCAGTGCGAATATAAATTTCCATGAACGTCAATTGTCTACTCTTTCCAACAATGCACTGGCTACTTGGGGTACTGAACATTCAGGTGATCTCGACTATAGAGTGGAACTAGCACGTCGTATTGCTTGTACCTTTAATAATGCAGAACAACTGATTATTTTCGATGATATCACCATACAAATACTCTCATTGAGATCTGATAGTTTTGCCAATTTTCGAGGGTTCGATCGTTCACTTCTTCCTGCTCTTTGGCTATCAACTGGATTTCGATTGGGTGGTCGTATTCTCGTTTATGCACCACCGAACTCTGTTGAATTGCATGCTTATTTAAAACTGAAATACCTTATTGAACAACATTTGCAACGAGTAATACGCATTGAAATTCTATACGAACATTTGAATGGTAATCTTATTGAATTGATTCAATTATTTCAAGATAAACCAGAACAATATAAAACTCTATGCGAAGAATTTGCTCAACAAACATCTAAAGCCTTATATCCAAAATACCATATTGATATGTTAAAACGAAATATGGAAATAATTACAAAAGATGTTCAGCAATCATTTGTTTTTCCATACGATATGACTGAATTACATCGGAGTGAACTCCAAAAATATTCCGATCGCTTATCGTTACCGGACATATCGAATAATGATAAAGCTCGGCATCATTTTTTTCTAAAATCAAAGGGATTCGCAGATTTGCCACGACTGATAGCAGTTTCAGTAGATGGTTCGTTAATCAACACTTATGAAGAATATACAAACGTAATCAAACGTCCCAATATTTATGAGACGGTCAACTCTCCACGTAATATAGAGGTACTTATATGCGATCAAGAAATTAGTTGAAAATGATTGCTTTTTATTATTTCCATATGAAAGAAAACAATCCTATGTGATTCTCTTCTTCTTCTAGATCTTTGCTCAAGCTATCATAGAAGCAATTAATCAATTAAAACATAGGTTCAATTTATCCGCGTTCGTTAAATTAAGCTCCAGTGGTGCAGGTGGTTGGTCGTCTATGAGTCCAAGTGTACATTCAATTATCTACGATCTTGAGAAAGATCAACAAGAACGTTTGGTCTATTTGCAGCAATACATTCGAGCTACTATTACTGATGAATTGCTACCAGAGATGGCTGTAGTAGAAGAATTGATCGAGCCAGAAAAGCGACCAGGTGATATTGATGCGGATTATACCGTTTGTGGTTTTGTTCTTAGTGGAACATTTTTCCCTACATCGATTAATCTTTGTGGAACAGAAAACGGAGCATACATTGAACAAGTAACTTTGAATATGGAATTTCATTTTTCATGTTATATTCACATTTCTCTTTTATTTCACAGTGGACTTCATCGTTGCCGACTGGCATGCATGATTCGTTGGCAAGTTGGTCGAAAATGTTTCGGATCTATTCACAGATGGTGGACTTGGAAGCCACCGAATTCGGTTATAGGAATGGAATCTATGCCGGTGATTTGTTTATTACGAAAGATGCTCAACTAAAGCAACGTGATTGGAATATACGTCGCGGCGGACGATCATCCCCTGAGACACTGATTATCTTCGGCATGCCAAACTACGAGACAAAAGTGACTTTGCATATGAGTGATCTAGGACTAGATGGCAAAATGAATAATTTAGAATTATTTCAGACCTATACTCATATATGTGCTCAATTATCAAAAGACTACGGAATATATACGTTTTCATCGCCTTTTGGATATTTTGGTAAAAGTAGCGACCACGGTGATACTCTTAAATTTCAACTTCTTATTCATCCAAAATTCTTAGTGCAACTTGATGAAAATGGAGAAAAAAACCATTTAAACAGGCGTCAACATCGCAAAAAAGTAATCGAACTTGTTAAAAGCACTGCCATGAAGATTCTTCCAAGTGGTCTTGTTGAATATTAACCAAGTGTTGTATTTGCTTTCTTTTTCAACGAAACACAAACATACTTTCACTGTACACTGATTTCTCGTGTTTTTGGCAAATTTCAACTGAAATAAAAAAAGATTCGTATAATCGAGACAATTAAAAAATAAACGATGGAGTATACTCTATTAACTTTTCATTTGGAAAGATATCAAACACGTTTTTTTCTTGCTAGAAATAAAAAGAGTTATGTGAACTAACGAACGACATATCGACGAAATAGCATATGTGAATATCAGTCCAGTTGCGAGTTTTCGTCTATTTCATAAACTAATGAAATTCTTAAATGTTTACAGAGAATATAAAATTTATAGTTGTTAATATGTGAGGATGTTTACTTTGATTTCACTCAATCACACTAATATTCTTACTCATCAATGTATAATGTATTTTTCAATAATGCTATATCCGACATTGGCTAATCCAAATAATTTCTTGTTTTACACCAAAAAAACGTTTCACACCAAGATATTGGTTAACTCGATGAGAATAAAAAAATAATAATTGATCTTCAATGGAGTATATCTGAGATGTTTTTAATCAGTTATAGTATCCGTTTCTTAATAAGGAAGAAAAAAAGTCGAAGAGAATGTTTTCATTTCTCGTATTTATCTTCCCGGTTGGTGATAGAAATAAATATCTAGGTAACGAGAATTGATAAAAACCTAAAAACAGGAAGCCATCTCCAAAATCTCAATAAATCCGTTTAGTATATTACGAGATCGTATCTTTTATCAAAGAAGAAAAGGAGTCAATTGATTATTGTTCCATATCACACAAAAATAAATTCATATTAGAAAATATCAAATTTTAGAAATATATAAAATCCATGCAAATAAGATTTATTAAAAATAAGTAAAAAAGTTTAAAAAAATATTTTTATATTGATTTTAGAATTGTGGAATTTGTTCGCCTATGGTCAGATCTAAATAAATATCATAGACATGAAACAAAAACCAAATTGTGATTTTTTTTTAAGAATACGAACATGAATTTAAATTCCTCGGGTAAAGCAATCTGTTGTTGTCTCATACGATGTAATTGTTTTTTTAAGTCTTGTGCATTTCTTCCATAGCCATTAAAAATTGAATCACCAAAAATAACTTGCCCATGTTGATAAATAAGAACAAAACCTGGTTGAACATGATGACGTCGAACAAGTAATGGTCCATATAATGAACTTTGTTTTGTCGCCCCAGCTAAATCGTATATTAAACATCGATAATCGTCATTTGTTGATAAACGACAAATAGATATTTGACTACGACCATAGTTAAGATGTTGATGTAATGTTTGAAGAATTTCATATAATTCATTTGATTGTTGACTTTGATCATATTCAGTCAGACGAAGATTTGAATTTATTATGCCAATTACAATTAATTGTTTAGGATTGATTTGGCCTGTTGATTCAATAAAGGAATCGAATTCAAGATCATGAATTATTGGAATATGATCAGCACGACAAATACAAGTATCATGTAATATTGTTGATGTTGGACCATCTTGAATGAGACGTTGACGAAATACATTAGGACATGCAAATACAAGTTCAGCGGAAATTCCGATACGAGGTGATGTAAGTTCTTCATTAGTAGATAGTGTACCAGGCACTCTAAATAGATTTTTAAAAAGAATTTATTGATATTAATTTTCAACAAGTCAATCTATTTTCAGCATCATAAAATGAATTCTATTTGCGATGAGGCATCTTGCAGAAATCTTTTTTCATTACTTTTTAATAGGGAGACATTTATAGAAATATCAGATCGTTGTCTACTATATCTAAACCAAAGATACTATTAAATATTTCTGAAGCATTTTTCAAAGGCTACATATGATGACACCATCACAGTAAAGATTCTAGACTATTTTTCTAGAAAATTTGCTACCTTATGTAGATTATTTTTTTTTTCTGTTTCAAATATGAAACTGGTGATATTCATGAAAATAAATCTCGACAAAATAAGAATGAGTAAATTCAACGAATGTCAACAATTGTAAAATATGTTTGAATTAGAGATAGGATGTTTGATCTAGAATTCTACGTTCTGATACATGCGCCACCAGAGAAATTTGAACTTACTTGATAGAAGGCAGAGTTGTAGATGGACGTTTTTTTTTTGAATAAAATTTTTGTTTCATATTTTTTCCACTATTCGAACGAGGCATAAATTGCATAATCGAATTTTCAATAATATTCGCTAAAAAAATATCAATGAATAAGTTCGTTGAGAAAGAAAACTATCTTACGTCGAGCTCTTTTTGCGGAGTGCGTTCGTGTGATTAGTTCTCTTTCACTTGGTTGAAGAAATTCATTATTTATTGACTCATTTTTGGTTACTATTGTCACGTGTCTTGGTTGTTTTGCACTCTTACTTGCATGAGATTTAGTAGTGGGAGCTATTAAATGTGTTGATATTGGTGGCCAATCAGGTAAACAATATGCATCAATATCCATAACACCTTAATGATAGAAAATTGCATCGTTAGAAATACTAAGGTGAAAATTAAATGCATTACGAGAGGTTCGCAATAAAAAGGTTCGGGATAAAAAATTATCTTTATTAAAGAAATGAAATAGTAAAACCTAATGTTTTCGTTTTCTCTAAAGTTAATCATGGCTAGATTACAAACATGTTTTTTCAAATTTAAATATAGATTAATTCGTCTAAGATGAAAGAGAAAATAACATGAAAAGATTTTCAAAAATTGAAAATATTTCATAGCGAAAAAAAGAATTGAAGAAGTTTTGATTTTCTCTTTTACCTAATGTTTTTCGACAGAGTTTAAGCCATTCATTACAAATATTTCTAATGCGTTTTCTTAAACTAGTTAATTCTTTAATCATTGGCAGTTCTCTCACATTAACTTGCCCATCTAATAATCGTTCGACTTGCATTTGTTGTTTTTCTGTAGCACCTGTTGATGGATTCCAATTCGATGGAATCATTGGCAATTTAGGTTTGGATTGCATTCGTTTGTCCGTAGAACTCTTTTTCGGTGAACCAATAGGTCTTTCAGCTGGCGTCGTTGCTGTTGTTTGCATTGATACATGAATACCTAATTGAAATTTGAATTCTTCTTTTTGACAAGCAAATGCAAAACGAATATTTGATGGATTCGCATATTCAAGTTGCATATAAGGATTTAATTGTAATTGAACAGTACTTTCAAGTAATGCTGGAAGAGCATCATCGTCATCATTCGTTGTAGGGTCACCGCATGAAGCTGACGGCGCTCCATAATTATTTGAATGCCATTGAAGTTGTTTTTCAATCATGCCTACTTTACCATTACATAAATAACCACGCTCATGTTGATTATCAGTTACAAAACGAGCATGAAGATTTGGTTGCATTACAAGAACACTACCGTTAGATGTTACAGCACCGAGATACTGATGATCTGGAGAATCAGTATCATCATAAAATAATACAATCGGATTAGGTGAACGCACACGTATGACAGCTAAACGACCAGATGGATAACTAAAAAGAAAAATAAATTAAAGAGTTTATCAGAAAATATTAAAGACAGCTTCTCTGCTTCTCATATCCATGCGAAAATTATCGAAAAGCTGTTTTTTTACTTGATATTTTTTTATATACTTTTTACTTTTTCCTAAATCAAATCTTTCTATTAGAATGCGTTCAACGTGATATAAAATTATTTCTAATATGCAAGTTTTCTTTTCTTTATATTGAAAAATTTCAATTCATTTCAGTAAATTAACTTAAATCTATTCGTTATTCGAATCATCGTGATATTTTCTTTTACAATTGGCCCAAGAACTCTACACATATGGCTTCTCATTATTGGATGATGAGTGTCAAATTCACGAATCTGAACAAAAATAGATTTACAACACTTAAAAAATGTGCTTATGTATTTCAATATTTTACATATAGATACAGTTCGGATAAACATAATCCATACGTTTTGAAAAATATAGTTTGATTGATGAAGAAAAAAAAATCAAATAAGAGTAAAATATTGTACACACAAATGTTTATTTGATATCAACACAGAAATCTACATTTTATCGCTAGAAGACTAGTTTTCATCTGATGTCGACTCTTTAAAAAGCATAAATAAGAGTATTGGATAATCATTTCTAAGCAATCAGGACATCGAAGTTTTTTACTGACTCTGTTCATCATATTTATTTATTTTCTGAACTAAACTTTGAATGATTGATATTGCTGATTTAATATTTATATTGACAATATATCTTTATTCATATCGATTTTTATTCGTCATCAATAAATATTTTTCAAAGTACATGCACAATTTCTACTCTAATCTTATGAAAATTCAAATAAAAGAAAGAAGAATAAATATTGAAGGTATGCAAATGTAACATTTTCTTTTTCTCTTTCTTTTTCTTTTGTATTTTAATTCTTATAGGGTTTCCTTATACTTTTTTTTAACCTAAAGTTTTGCTTAGTTTCCCTTTAAAAAATAGCATTTGGAAATGAAAAGAAAACATTGTGATGAATGTCATTCCACCATAACAAAGTTCATCTGCCTAACATTGCGATACACAAGCATTGAATGCAAATATTATTTTCTGACTTACTAAATTTGTGATGAACCATCAAGCATTTCTAAGTAACATTTATTTTTTATTTGTGGTATTTCAATTTCAATGTGAAATTTTTCAGGAATTTCCTTTCGTAATATTGAAAAGATAAATTTTGACCTTTGCCGTCCTATAATTTAAAGAAGCAAAATCTTATTTTCTGTATGTTCATTAAATAAAATATAACAAACGAGCTGTTTCATTTAAAGTTAATAAATTCGCTTTATTTCGAACAAGATGATTGTCACCATAAAACCAAATTTTACACATTTTAGGATTTTGTATAGTTGAATCTGGCACTGTTGCAAGTCTATTGATGAAAATAGAAAAAACAAAACGATTCATAAACAAAAAACAAGCAAACAAACAAACATTCTTTGTTTTGTTTCAGCTAAAAGACGTTTACATCTTGTTTGAGTTAATGCAATAATATCTTCGTGTACATCAACAATTGGCTTCGGCACGTCAAACATGACACCTTAATAGAAGAATATTTCCTTAGATTGTAAAATAACAATACACAGCGTACCTTTTTGTTCATTTAAAGCTTGTATTTGTGATTGTTGCTGTTGTTTTGATTGATCAATTTGTGTTGACAATTTAAATTCAATACGAATACCACTTTTAATTGATTCAGTTAAACTTTCTAAACTACCTTGATGAATCGGCTTAAGTACTTTAGTATAATCTGATGGTGACATATTATTTGTACTTAAAAATGATACACGTGATAGTGAACGAATAGTACGCACAGGAGGATTTAATGCGAGTGATGGTTGTTGACGAGCAACATTGACGGCAGAATTCGCACTCATACGAGAGTTAGCTCGACGACTATTGCCTTGTTTACTTGCCATCAATGCTCGATGTTTTTCAGCATTGGCTTGTTCTATACGTTTTCGTTCAACATACCGACGCCAATTATCTTCACCAGCTTTTGTTTGCCAAGTCTATCAACGGAAACAAAAATGAATATGTTATTTTAGCTTTGCTAAAAAAAATGATTTCAAAAACAAACTTTATATTTATATTCAGTATCCTCAATAAGATCAGCCCATGTGGAATGTAATCCAATAATTAGCGAGGCTGGTAAAGAGACTTTAGGTGCATTGGATGTTGCAGCCATTAATTCATCTTCATCATCGGCTTCTTGGATCTGCATGGCATCGGGATCTTGTTCATTATCAGGAAGATTTGATTGAGCAGATTTCGGAGCTATTGATGATGGCATTTTCGATGTCGATGACGATACAGCTGTTTTAGATTTATCTTCAAATCGTATAAATAATGAATCCAAATCTTTAAACAATGCATCGGGAATTATGGGTGCTTTTAATTTCCGTTGAATTGTGCTCAAAAGAACTTCATTTGTCTGTCTGCCAAGTTGTTGTTTAACTGGAGTAGGTGTATGGTTAATAGTACTTGCTGGCGTTGCTGTTTCTGTTTTAGCTGGTTGATCATCTTCTGCAGCTAAAGCTACTCGAACATGATGTAACGCTTGATTTAATTCTTCTGGATGTCGCTTATATCTATGTACACCGCCAACATGAGACGCACCAGTATATTGGTCGTAAAAATAAAGGTCGCGACTCATTTGATATCTCAAAAGAGGCAATAAAAAGAATTTTGTTTAAGAAAAACTTTAATTCAAATAAAACAGTTGGCTCCATTGTTTTTTAAACATACCTCATAAGACCGTTTTGGGAACATTGTACACTAGTTTCGTGTAAAGTAAGAAACAAAAGATCTACATCGCGAAATGAAGATGATTTCATGTTTTGTTTTCTCTCGTTGTTTTATGTTGCATGAATGTGCGCGTAGAACAAAGAAATGAAATACGGCTTCGCACAATACTCAACAAAATTAAATTAATTCAGGGGGCTCATTCTTTTTTTCATCTTCGTTACTATGCATATTCAAATAGAAACATTATTTGTCCAACAGAATTATTTCACAAATATTATGATGGAAATATTCAAATGTTAAGCTCATATTGAAGAACCCTGGGTAAAAAACGAATTTTTTCAACGAGAAGAAATAAATCAAACTATGCCAACACACGAGTACAAAGGTTTTCAATAAAAATCAGTAAGCATTTTAGAATATTAATATTCAAAACATTGCAGAGAAAAAAAAAAGAGTATTTCGTTTTTGTTCCATTTATAGATATAATTCTAGTAAGAAATTCAATTCATGGAAATGTCTAGCTATCTGTTGGAGATACTTGTGTCAAGTAAGATTTTTTATTTAAAATACATTACCCACGAAATAAATTATAGTATAAAATACGAGCAAATTCAAAACTCGAGAGAAAATAAATCTATTGTAATATTTTAATAAGCTTGAGTGCAACTTGATAAGTTCTATTTAGAAAATCTAAATAGTAAATTGAACTGAATAGCTCTATAAAAACTCATTCAACGTAACTAGTTTTGGTAATCAATGAAATATTTTCTTCGTCTTTGCATTCACTGTAAAACAAATGAAAGAATTATTTATTGTTTTCTATTTAAGTTTCATTATGAAAAATACTTCGTTTGAACCGCTGGCTAAATAGTCCCATTTCAACATTCCTTTCGTCGAAAATTAACGTGCATACATAATAAATGCATTTTCTGACATCAACAAAAATAGATGTGCTGAAAAATTTCGATTTTATGAAAAATATTTTTCATCAAAAGTCAATGTTAAAATGAAATATTTTTTAATTAAATCTAAACTGTAGAATTCGAGTGTTTATGCTGATGCCAAAAATCGTATTTACTTTGTATGTAAACTAGATTCTAATAAGGAAAATCTCAAAGTATGACTGCTTTACTGGCAATTTAAAAGAAGAAGGTTTTCTCAACAAACATCATCTGCAAAATAAGGAGAATGCAAAAAATGTCTTTGTTAAAATTATATTGAAGCGTTTAAAATATGCCATATACTTGCGAACTAGTGAGAGTATATGCTTTTAAAGCTACTATAATTTTTACTGGATATTTTAGATCTATGGATCTTCAAAAGCTTGTAGAAATCTATCGATGTTGCTGATATCTTACTAAAAAAAGAAAATATCTAGTCATTATTAACTATTATTCGAACTTTTATTTTCCTAATTGAAAAATATATGAATTTTGTTACGATTCTAAATTCTATTGACAAATGATTGTATCAAAAGTTGAAATCGAGACAAATGTTTTCGAGAAATAATTAATAAAAATAAGTTCACTGAAGATGATATTTAAGATTATGATAATTAGTGTCGATTATCTAGATTAGTTTTCTATCTGTCGTTTAGAAAAAAAAATCTATTTTATTTACTGTCGAAGGAGAGAAAATATTTTGATCTACCAGTTCGGATTATTTGAAATGCTTGTAGTCTGGATCATTTGAAAAGCGATTTTATATTCATGAAGAATTTCTTACGTCGATGATGATTCAACATAAGATAAGATACCTTTAAAAAACATCTAAAATATGACAAATACTTTATTTTAACTAGACAAGATTTTATTTGTATAGGTGAAGGTCTTCAAAACGATGTTAAATGTCGAGTTTCTATTTTACAAACAAGTTAACTTGTCGGTTAACAATGTTATTCAAATTTTTTTTCTTTTCTTTCTTTTCTTACTTGAATCACATTCGATTTGATAAAAAAACGGACATACTAGAGTTTGTTTCTATGGTTATTAACATATCTATTTTATCGATCAACAAATCTCAAGTAGCAGCATTGAACAAGATCTTTTTTTGTTATTGATCTTTACATTTCAGTAGAAAGAATGAAATAGGAAAATTACTCCAAGAAGAAAAACTCCGAGTATGACCAGCTAATCTATCTTCGCTACCTCAAAACCCGACATCTATGTTTATCTGTAATAATTCTATGAGAATATGAAAAATTGCACAAAGCGTCAAATAGACATTGCATATTTGATAAAACTCTAAAATTGCTTTTAAAACCAACTTTTGTGTTAACGAATGGCAAATCAAATAAACCTATGTTAAATCAGTGAAAAGAAGATTAGCGGATCGCTGTTAGGATTACCTGTTTTTGTTGAATTCCATTATAAACTCAATTAATTCTTTGAATAAACGGCGAAGATATACCTAAATGATGGCATGAATAAAGTTGAATGGAAGATTTTGGTCTACTATTGAAGCCACTTGCTAGATAGTCAATTGCAAAGACAAATGAGAAAGCAGAAGAAGAAGAAACAGGAAAATACCTCTGCCTTTTCACTGTTTTTCTTCTAGGAGTTCATTGCCTATCAATAGACGCAGCAGTCCGATATCTTTCCTACAATTTAAAATATTTGCCACTCCAGTAACAAAACTCAGTGTAACACTAAATGCTTAAGGCTCATTGGACTCTCGTTTCACTAAATATTAGCTAGATGATTTATTCATTTGTATAGGATAAATTTTATTATTCTATGATTAAAATATTATATATTTTCAAGAAGCGAACCAGCATTGATGTTACAGAAAAATCTGATTAGCTCATATTTAATTGTAAATCGCAAAAATAGACTCACAATAATCTTCAAGTTTACTTTCGTATTTACTCAATATGAAATTTAATAGGATATTTTTCGCTGCTATTATTCATAAAATCATTTGTATGGATATTCCTAAATCTCTTGAACTTGTCTACGCTTTCTATAACATTTTTGGCTATTCTATTTTAATAGACATAGACGAATCCAATCGGGTGTAAGACAAAATCAATATTTTACATAGAAACCTAAGATTTCAAAAAATTAATCTTCAGTAATGAAGTTTGTGATCAGTGTAATAGGTGAGAGTTGTCGTCTAAACATTCAAATATATTTTTAATGGGGATCCATTTATACTAAAATAACATGAGAAAAAAATTAAATTAAACTTGTGCATGAAAACAGGATATTGTCTATCATATCTATTGATTTTTCAACTAATCATTCACATCATGTAGAGCTTAACGAGCATTATCTGTATCACATTGAATATTAATCATCGTCTGCTTCTCTTCTACTGGTTTCAAACCATGATTCTAATAGTTTTTTGTTTCTTGGCTCAAATCGACATTTGAATGGCTTTGGTTCTGCAACAAGACCAGTGTGAGATTTGTTGGCTTCCATTGCGCCTAATACTGCAGCATTTTTTGGATCTCTAGGTGGAAGAATTCGAAATGCTGAAATAAATCGAATAAAAAATGTAAAGAGTTCTCGATTTGCTAGATGTGAGCCAGAACACATTCTACTTCCAGCTCCGTAAGCAAAATGAGGTGTACCATCAACATCAGCTAAATATCGTTCAGGATCGAACGTATATGGATCTTTATAATGATTTTCATCATAATCACCGGCAAATGCATTCATATAGAACAATGTTCCAGCAGGAATGATCACTCCATTATAGTTTATATCACTGATACTTCGTCGAGGTAGACACATTGTAATAACTGTAAAATAACGAAGAATTTCTTTGTAAAGTGCAGTGACATATGGAACTTGTTCTTCAACAAGACACTTTTCCCATGCATCATCATTCGGATAAGTCTCTTGAATTTCTTGATATGCACGTTCTTGAATTTCTTGACCATGTGCTGATGAGAGATAACCAATAGCAAAAATGATATTTGCTGGAACTGTGTCAAGACCAGCACTTACCATCGTAAGGCAAATACTTCTAATTTCAGCTTCATTCAATTTTGCTGAAGGATCTTTTAGAATATTACCAGTGATACATGGTTTATCTGTGCCATTGGCAATATCTTTCTTTAGACCATCTAAAAGAAATTCAAGATACCGATCTCTACGAACTCGATAAGAGTTAGCTGATTTGGATTTAGCTGGAAACAGTCGAAGAAGTGGAATATAATCTTGCCAATTATTTGATGTAGATCGTAATCGTGAAATTGCTGCTTCAACTTCTACAATTTCTTTGAGAAGGCTGTCAAATGACGAAGAAAAACGTGTGCCATAATTAAGCATAAGCGATGTATTCAGAGCAAACCGAAGAAGATGAGGAATGATATTAATATCGACTTGTCCATCTTTGCATTCTTTATAAATTTCACTTATAGCTGAGTATGATTCTGTATCAATGATTGGCATGTACGTTTGTACAGCAGGTTTATTCAATGCTGTTGCTGCTGCTTTACGACGTCGTTTACACGATTCATCCCATGGAGATGTTCCAATAGTGAATCCCTGACTACTACTAACAACAGTATGAAATGTATGCAGCATAGGTCGACTGATCAATGCGGATTGATTTCTGATCCATAATTCTCTAATAGAGTCAAATGAATTTGCCACAACAATACGTTTATTTCCCATTCGAATTTGAAACACAGGACCTAATCTTTTAGCCATTTTCAACAGTGCAAGAGAATGATTTTCTCCCAGTTCCAATAGACTTCCAAAAATTGGCCAACCTGAGGCTTCTGGAAGGCCAGAAATTTTTGGAACATCTGTTGAATTGAGAGCTTTGAAAAGAAGCCATATGATAATAGCAACACTAATCCACACAACGAAACTCATGGTGTTTAAATGATGTGAAGGTGCACCCTTTTTTCTATCGTTATTATTGATGAAGATAAGATATGTTTTCACTTCTTTTTTTTTTATCACGTCAATATATCCTTTTACAGCTGCGTCATAGTACAGCTTGCAATCTTTTTTTTTTCTAGGTCACTTTTTTTTATTAAATGTTAAGCTCGACAGGATTCGTATCTTTTTCATTCTTTCATCGAAACAAAACATGTCACTATTTATGTATAGAAACAAACGCAATTCGAAGCGTAGTATATGCATAATAAATCGTAATATGTATATTTTTTTCTATTGTTTTTAATAGTACTGTATTCTCTTGTAGCAAGATATATAATGTAAAAATCAAAAATTTGATCAATTCAATTAATATTTTAGACCCATTTGTAAATTTCTTATGTTTGGTGTAGGTATCAATAGAATTCAGTAAAACAATTTTTTCAACCTTTTCGATACGAAGTTTTATTCGAGCTTTATAGTTAAACTAGTTTTGTTGATAGTGAATTGAATTATCTTCCGATGCAAATTTCACTAGTAAAATATTATCGATGATTAATTTCAATGTATAAGTGGGTGGGTGTATCAGAGCCGTGATATATCCATATAGCCATACTAACTTTCACCTCGCACTCACACCTACAAAAGTATAGTGATGTTGATGATATTGATATGACTTGAATCTCTTCTAGTGAGGAATCTGAATATGAATGCGGTGACAACAAGAGATAAATATCACATGGAATTACTGATTGTGATATGGTTTCATTTTCTTGTTGTTGTTGGTTGTTATCATTGAAGGCACGTGTTTGCTTGAAAAACTTAGTAAATCAGAGGATATACATTTCAGTCTAAAAAATGGTATTTATTTGTTACTGTAAAGCAGGCATTTCTAAATATCTACATCTCAGGTCGATGATTATGGGTTTCGTAGACAACTGTAAAAGCGCATATGCGATCGTATACGAACAAATACGGGCCAAAATAGAGACCGTGTGGATTCGACCTGGAATGATGATTAATCAGTTAGATTTTGATCAGGTTCATTTTAATGTAGATACAAAATCGTTTGTTTAATTATCATTTTTGTGAATGAATAAATCATTATGCTATATAAAACCAAATACAATTATTTGTATGCGATACTCAATTACGATCAAACGTCATGGCTCTTTCAAAGATATCAATTCGTTTTTGTATAGAATTTACGGTAATTTACCATACTCTTGCAAAGTTTGATGTAAACAATCAGTATTAGTCTGTGTCATGTTTCCTGAATTACCGATAAGCATCATAGATTATTTATAATGATCTTCAAGAATCGTTTGATCATAGAAACCAATAATATTGTTTGGGAGTGGAACTCTTTGGTGCATATATCTGAATATATTTGTTGTTGCCAGTAGTCTTATTTTATAATATTAAGTTGCATTTTCAAAATTGACTGATATTTAAACAACGAAAATCAAATATTTTCAAAACGAATACATTCAGTCAGTTGTTTGACTACTAATTTTCCATGTTTTAATTTGTTCAATAACTTGAATTTGAAAAACTGCTCTTCTTGTCCGTCCAACAGTGTTGATCGACCAGATTAAATTAATCAACTATCAGACAAAAACGATCCAATCTATTGTATGATAGGCTCTTGCAGTTCATCTAAACATCATAGACATATTGATAAATCAAAATGTGTCCTAGACTAGAAAAACAAGGAGTGACCTGACAAATATCATATACAAAACAGATATTTATTGTATTTGTAAGCCACTATCGAGGTAACATGGAAAAAATTTAATGTATATCCTGAACTGATTTAACATATATTTTAATTATATTATATATGCAGATTAAATAAGACAGCTTCTGTTCATGAAATAAAACTGAAAAGTTACCTTTTCACTCGAGAGAATTATTTCATTCCAATCCTATGTATTTTGGTGGATGGTAAATATTAGTTTAGTGCAGATGTATACGCCATAAAACTTAAGAACAACGTTCGCCATTAAAGATTCTATAACTAAAATTTCCTATCTATATGGATTAAACTTTATTAAAATTATTGATAGACACACATAAAAGCGATATGTAATACTGTGACTGATCAACATAAGTGAGTAGAAAATTTAAATAGATCAACATGAAAGTAAATATTTTTGATAGATTAATTATTCTTTGAAACAACTGAAAACAGCATATATTCCTAAAAAAAGAAATAAATAATCAGAAAATATCCATTTGAAACAGGAAAAGAAAACTTACAATAAGAAACAGGGCGGCAAGTGACAGAGCTTTGATTTTGACATCCAGATCCATCGGAACTAGAGAAAAACAAATATTCAAAGAAAAAGTTTAAATTGTTAACAATATGTTTACCTGTTAGGGAAAATGCGTCGGCACTTGTTGTTACTTCGTGAAGGTATCCACGATATCTTTTATGAATAGCACCGATTTCAGTTTCTCCATCTGTACCAATCAACTTTAGATAAATAAAATCAGAAGAACAGTATAGGAAAATTCTAATTTAAACAATGAAAACATTACTTACGACAAATTTATTTTCGCAGCAACAACTACATCCCCCATCACAAATTACAAGGGGACTACGTAAAGTAAGAATATGATTGTCCTGTTCATCTTTGATCGCAAATATAGATCGAAAATAGCTGCCTCTCAACAATAGATATTTAATTAAATCCAGAGTATTTATTTTCTTGGAGAAAACCTTACTGTTGTGATACAGTACCAATGAACGTTCCAGGTGGTGATTCAACTGTCACTTCTTGACTGCAACATTGTGCACCAGCACACCAACAACATCCTGAGCAACATTTGAATTCACGTTTAATAAGCATAATATTCTAATTAATTATTGTCAAATAAACTTTCGTATGAAAATTAATTCAATGAATCTCACAGACTTGATTATTATTATCCATAATGTTCAATTGAAAACATCGTTTGGATGTGCAACAGAAACGTTGAAAAAATGTTGAAGCTTTTCGAATTGAGTATAAGAAAAACATTTAGCTCAATATTATAATTATATTCATTTACTTTCCAAAGCTTGTAATATTCGCACATTTTTATCATCATAAATATCAAATTTCGATTCAGATGCAATACCAAATATAACTTGAATGGTATACACAAAAAAGAAACCGGAATCGTAAATTCACTAGCTAGTTTCAAATGAGTTACCTTCACTTAATGAAGGACGCTGGCTCACATACAATTGATCAATTGTTCTTAAAAACTCTAATCCAATCGTAGAACTCGATGTTAAAGGTAACAAGGATGCTACTTGATCGATATTTGATAGATGAATTTTTTCTTCAGATTGTTTGACACTCATTATTACGAATTATTAACACGACTGATAAATTGATTCTATCTAAAATATTCAGCATTAAATGATTACGTAGCGAAACTGATTTTTCTTTTTCTCTTTCATAACGTTTAAGAATCGAACCTTGAATCGATCGGTGACAAAAATGCCCATTTGAAGCAGAAAATGAAAGTCAAGTAAAAAATATTTACCTACTTATTACGAGAAAGGTACAAAAAAGCACATCATCACTCAATTTAAAACAATAATCAATTCTTTTTTTTAAGTTATGAAATTGTCATCATTAATTGCAGAAAAAATGTTAGTTACTATGACAAAAATGATTTTGAAATAAAGACACTTTCACACTTACGAGATGCATGTTCTCTTTGTTTATGTTCATTTGTACCTGAATAGTCAGAAATACGAAAGCCACATGTTACAGCGACCCTCATTTATTAACCAGGCAATAAATAAAATGCTATTGAAATGATGGAGCAGATAGTAGTTTTAATGTATTTCAATTTCATGTATGAAAATAAATATTTTCATCAAAATAATTTTCTGGCCTTGATAAAATAATAAATTCTTGTAATTTACTCTACTAAAAGGTACATTTTTATGCATGAGATTGAAATACATCACAAATAATGTCCGTTTCATTTACCGAAATGACATTTTGTTTCATTTTTCCGACCTAAAATTCATGCAAATGAAGGCATTTTTTATTTCCTGGGCAGAAAGAAAAATAAAAAGAGATAAAAGTAGCTGTTAACATATACCTACATCTCTAAATACAGTATATTTTTTCAATAAAGTAAACATACATGGAATAAAAAAGTTTACAGACATACGTACGTGACAATTCATTTTTCTAATGACAATGAGAATAAACCTGGAAAAATTCTAGTAAAAAAGTAATTGGCATTCAGTATTATAAATACTGAAATAATTCTATTACTATTTCTCGTGAATTTATTTTATAACAGATTTCAAGTTCTACATATGCGCTGTCTTATATCAGAAGAAATATTGTTTACTTAAAAATTGTACTTTTTACTTTTACATAAATAAATTTACTTAAGTCCAAATGTATTCAGTACACTTATTGCAGTTCAATGTACTTTTACTTGAAAAAAAAATACTCAGTACGAAAAGTACTAAGTATTCAATGTCTGGGATCCATTCATTTATGTACACTTCTTACCTAAGTGTGTTTAACACTATACTATAATTATTCAATAATTAATTTTTTCTCTGTTTATTAGTTTAAACAAATTCTGTATATAATTCATAGAGAAATTTTCTTTGTACTTGCTATCGAAGAAGCCTTATATTTTATTGATATATAAAAAAAGCTTATGACTTCAGTACGTATGGCGAAAAATCGTACTAACATGGGGTGAAAGATTCTGTCTCATTCATTTATGCGAAAATTTCCTCTTTGTTTCATGCGAACAACACTATTAATATATGATAATATATAATTTTATTCTCTTCATTAGTTATAAAATTGTGTAGTTAGTTCATGGAAAAATTTTTATTTTTCAATTTACTTAAAAACATTCTAATGTAATCTGATCCTATTGTGATTAAAATATCAGCACATAAGATAACTAGCTACATATTGGCTGACGATATCTATCTAGATATTATCAATGGGAAAACTATTCAAGTATTTATTATTTTAACGGAATCTTTTATTTACGAGTTAACTATTCTTTATATTCTGTGTACTGCTTTTCTTATATATTTAATCTGATGAAAATTGATGATTGAATAAAAAAAAAGATTAGAGACTATTGACTAAAATCTATCCTTAAGTTAATTGAATAAAATGCATTTCACATTTTTTTAAGTGTAATTTTTGTAAATCGAATATTATGTTTTTCTCGATAAATCGTTAGAGCTTTCCGAGTTGTTTTTTTCTCAATGCGAAAATACGATCATCTTTTTCTTTTCATTCAGTTTTCTTAAATCTTTTAATACAATTTGGTATTGTTTTCTATATAAAATTCGATATAAATATACTACCTAGGATAAATATTTATATTCGTATCACAAAATTCATCGAAAACAATATGAAAACATATATCTTTTATTTTATGCAATGTATTGTTTAGAGTTTATCATGAAACAACATTACAAGTTTCTAATTTACAATCTATCATTCAAATTTTTGCTTTACAGCCTAGAACTGATATTTAATTTCGTCTTATTTGTAACTCGGTGATTTTTTAAGCACTCCAATCGAAATGGAAGCACTTAGATTTAGCAAATTTATTGTTAATTACTTATTCTGACTTAAATGTATGATACTTTTATAGAATGGTATTTTAATTGTATTAAGACATGTTGATAAATGGAGTATTTTCAAAAAACTGGTAAAGCGCGTTTAATTTGTATCAATCGTCAAGTGTAAGTTTTAATGTCTTGTCTTCTTGAATCTTTATCTTCCACGTGTGAATACATCAATTGAGAATGAGAATTAAAACTTAATCAGCTCTTCAACACAGTCTTTTAGACGCATAATTGTAAGACTCTCGTTTGGGGAATGTATGATAGTATAGCTAATAGTTAGTCTGCTAAACAATTAGAGAGCTTACACTGACTGACTGCCGTACTTTGTTGTCGTAACATTGTTATACATTTAATAGAATAATATATTTCAATATATTTTATTTTCTAATGAAGAAGTATAACAATAATCATCAGTGAAGAATATAATAATATAGAAGATGATAATGATAACACAGATAATAACCGGCAAGAAGAAAAACCAACAACTGCGTAATAGCGAACGAAAATCAATCACGAGAATTAGTCAAAGTAGAAATATTACGCAATAAATCAAAATAGAGATCATAGCAATAGATAATACGAAGAAACGCTTAGCGTCAGTGAGTGTCATCTACTGACGCTAACAATTGTTGTTATACGTTCATGTTTAATTAGAAGCGATTGACTATTGTCAAACGACAGAACGTAGCAAATAAAAGTGATCCAAGATAAGACTTAAATTTACAGAAATGAAATAACATAGTATTCACACATGCCTTTTCTTTTACATTTTAATTTTATTTATGAAAACCGAAATATATATATATATATATATATACTATATAAATAAATTTGTGCGTGTTTATCTACGATCGTTTTATGTGAATGGTAGGAAAAGGAAATTCATTTTTGTCGCTGACAACATTTTCTATCGGAATTATCTCACTGATCGAGTGATTGTTCACTGTTGAATACTTTCGTCCGAGCTTAGACACTACGAAGCAAAACAAAAAGACAAAATTTCTTATCACTGTTGTCTTCTGCTTTCATACTATGTATATTACATGCATCCTAATAAAGAAATATAATTGATTTTGAACTTTACATGTAATCCATCGTGATATACGCCTATAAAAATCAAATGGATGCCATTTAAACACAAACAAAAGTTAATGAAATACGAAATTACAACTAACTATTAGTAATTAAACAATTATTTAGCTAATTTATTATCTGCAATAAATTACAAAAGCTATTTTATATATTATTCACGACTTTATTCTAAATTATTTTCTAGTCTATTAATTATATATAATTGAGATTAAAAAAATGATAATTATTATGAACTTGCCAATGTTTTGTTATGATCAATTTATTGGTAATAAACGCCCAAAAAGAGAAAAACAATCTCGAGGCCAAACACATAGAAAGAAATGAAGCAAAATAAAGATACATGGAAACCGTTACTATAGCAACGGGAAAATGTCTTGGGAAGGGAAAAAAAGAGAAAGAATGAAAGAAAACGATCCCACGATTGCTCTTCTACGACGTCAATGTCAAGATAACATTCTAACCAGTATTACTCTTCAATGTCTAGACTAAAATATTCTCCTTTATTAATTATCTATCATAGTCGATTAGGAATGATGCAGAATACGAGCTAAAGTATGTTTATCTTTCTATTTGCATAATTGATTCGAAACATCGTTGATAGAACAGATGCTTCTAGAAGCGAGTAATCTCTACTGTAGTTTGCTTTTGAGCAGAGATGGACAAGTCAGAGATTTGTTTGACTTCAGTCAACTCAAATCAAGTTATTTCTAGCTTGACTTGCGTATCTCTGCTCTCGATGGAGCTTTTGCTTTTTTCACTACTCTAAAATTCGGGGGCTTCCTGAGGATTTTCAAGTTTTCTGACGACTCACCGGTGATTCTGCGAGGAAGAGTCGATTAGGATAGGTCATCATAACACTTTTCGAATATTTCATTTATATTCGATGTCGAATTAGGCATCTACTCCAAATTCCTCAGCTTATAGCATATAGTTGGGTATCAAAGTGGATACCATTGGGACGATACACCGAATGTTTAAGGTGTGTTTGTGTGTAGAAAAAGTCGTTACCGGTGTAACGGGATTATGCCATCACTCTCCTACCACCAATTTATTACTGCCTGGCCACGCATTTAATCTATCATTTTACATTCCGATGAATCACTTCGTCAAAATTGAGAACAGAATTAACTGCACTTATTTTTACCTCGTTTAAAAATTTAGTTCACAAGAACAAAAACATTTCAAGACAGGTTAGAAATAAAAAATAAAGCCAATGGTTTATACGACAGTATTCTGATCCTCTTTTTCGAATTTAAACTAAATGACGATGATAGAATAATCTTTCCAATGTCTCTTCATTGGAAGGGAATAATCGTTTTAAATTGAAAATGAAACAACTCTCATCCAACAATTATTTAACAGTTTGAAAACAAGAATAATTGATCGGATTTGATAGTTCAGATTCGGTCATAATAGAACACCGAATTTTGTTACTATCTTTCAAATAGAAACATATTGTACAATTAAGCATTCTTAAATACACAACCTATCGTAAAATAAGATTTTTAATCAACTTCGAGGAAAAATTTCATTTTATAAATTTATCTCACTCTGATGCTCATCAAACTCTGAAATTATTCTCATACTTGATGACGAAGTATTCCTACTTTATATTCTATAGTTGAACTCATCAAGGTTTGAAAAGAATCTTTTAATTCTTAAGAAATAATTCGAATAAAATCTTTTACAATTAGCATTGCAACAACTCTATTGTAGTTAAATCCATATAAACGTCAAAAAATAAATAAATGATTTAAAAACGTCTTTCAATCTTCTATTTCGCTTCCAAAATATTGAAATATTCTCCTTTAATAGAAAATTAACATCCAGCACTTTTAAAATATGACAAACAAAATAATGTTCTTTTATATAAGGTGCACCAAAGCCAAAAATCGAGCAGGAGAAAAATCCCATGTATTGTTACATGGTTGGGTAGAGCTCGATGAGTAGATCATGAATATCACCTTTAAAATATTTATAGGCTTCCTTTTTGGCTGAGAAATTTTCAAAATACAAATTTTACCTGAAAAAATGAATATTTCACTGTTTCCGAGAAAACTCAAAATTTATCTGGTTTACCGATCTTCTAAGTTTCGAAAAATGTCATCATCGAATTTGACATGAAAATCTGAATCTGCTGATGTGGGTGTGCTTGTGAGTGAAGAGAGAAACGATATCTTTAGTCACACGCACACCCTACATAGTACATCTAACGAAGAAAGAAATGTCTCGTTGTATTTGAGATCTTTCGATCATTTCAAATAGATACAAAAGTCGAATTCATCTGATGAGACCCTTCAGAACGGTTAAAGTCAGTCATGAAAATCTCGATGCACTCACACCAGAACCCTCAAGATTAGGGTTTACCGAGCTTTGCTTTTAGTGAAAATGTTATCCAAAGCAATTCAAAAGTAGGCCTTTTTTTCTCTTAATGAAATATTTATTGATGATTTTAACGGGTTCAATTTCTATTCCCTCTACTGAAAGGAGGGTATTACGAAAAACGAGTTAAATGCGTTCGTTCGTCCAATAGGAAAGCGCATGCATAAACTTAACTAACCTCAAACAACATCCTGCAAGGATAAGGTTGACGGAAGGTAATCGGGGTCGGTGAACACGACGGCGTTGTCAGTTTGTTGAAATTTTGTAGTTCAAGCAAGTTTATATTGGATTACGAGCTGTTTAGATCGTCCCATTTCCTTTATAGGAATTCTTTGTAGGGAAATGTTTTGAGGGTACCATTCGATGATGTTTATAGTGTTAGATGTATCGTACGGTTATGTGAAATATTATTACGAATAGGCTATAGGCATCTTGCGGTGGAATTGATTCTCAATGTGGGAGCGGCTAGCCGCTCACCTGTACTGAGACTTTGAAAGTTTTTTACAAAGTCTTCAGTTTATTCTTGATATGTCAAGTTTTATTGCAGCACGAAGAATTTATTCAAACTTAATTCCTAGAATTCTAGATTAGCACATCTACGGACGTACGCAAACTGGATAAATACTCGAGAATCATGTCTCATTCTTGTCTAAATTGTGAGGAATTTATCGCATATGTAGATGAAACTGGATTAAATTAGTCCCACTACTGTTGTTTTCGGGTTTTTTGAAAATTCTCTTCATTTTCATCTAATAATTATAGAACGACGCGAAGCTTTCAATCAATCATGCCGTGATTAAAAGGATCACATTCGCCGCATATATGAGACAAAACTAGCCGCTCAGTTGAAAATCTGTTGTGATTATAAGACTGCAGGCCTTGGAGACTTGTAGAGTAGTTACACGTCGTCTCGATCAGAAAAGTTGAAAAAAATTTGGAAAATAGGAGATATTTTCAAGTTCTTCCGAAGACAGGTCGTGAAATAATTGCTCAAGTCGTGTGAAATATTTGAAATTTATATTTGTCGTGATTATCTTAATAAGTTTAGTTTTTCCTGATTGCGAGTTGATTTGATTCAAAAGATGTAAATCTTAGATTTATCTATCTGCGAATGTGCATCCAGAAATGAATCTATGCATTCTAGACGGAAAACGCACCGAAACAAAATGAACCCACATGAGGTTGAGCAAAAATGAGGACATATATAACCGAAATCGAGTTAGAAAAGATCAGTTTAATTTAATCTACGATCTACTCGTGCAGATTCATGTTAAATATCTAGTTGATAGACCAATATGAGTTGTAACTTTACTAAAATGGAGTATCTCGATCATAGCTCTCCTGAATGAGTCTTTTACTTCACTCCGTTATCAAGCTGATTGAAAATTTTCGGAGCATAGCTTGAGCTGTAGCAGATCGGATGCATTTAACTTTACTATTGTCATATAGTATTAGTGAGTACTACTTAAATGCCGCTTTCTTGGTGATACTTCCAAGCATGTTTTCTATTTATGCTCGGTTATCAGTCGTGTTTTCCATGAAAATCATTTCGAAGCTATAAAATCTGAAGTCTCTCAGCTAGATAGTTTCGATAACTACGTTCTACATGGCTAGATCCTTACAGTAAATGGTTGGCGACGCTAACGTCGCGTTCCCTTGTGTATTTGTACTGGCATGTTTCTAACTATATAGCTGTGTTTTGAATCAATTCACAATGTAATTCAAGCGCTTACATTTATTTTAATTAATTTTTAGATTTTTGTTGAGAACTCATAGATGTCAATTTAGATAACTGATGGGTTTAGATTATTTTATAATTTTGCATTCTTTTTTCTGATTGTCGAAATATTATTATTCAATAAAAGAGACTGCAAAGAACTGAAAAACTTTGTCTTTGAATACTGCAAGTTGCTAAGAGATTGTGGTATCAGTAAAAACAGTCATTACCATAAGTTATATTTGAATTTTGCTTTCATCGATGATTCATGCAACAAGAACTTACAACTACGTTTTCTTTGCAGCGTCTGCGCTGAGTTAAAACATGTAAGTTACAAAGTTAGAAGAAAATCAGAATTCCAAACAACTACTCTTTCAATCTTGACAGAGAGAGTGCAACGATTTCAAAATATCTGTTTACCATTTTCTTAAATATAAACAGAGAGTTATCACTTTTATATACCTATTTCAACTGTCTCATCGATACGCGTTGCACGGTCTGTTTATCGTGTTCATAAGTATATTTACCGTCTTTTGTTATCTGTGTCAATATTTGGTAACAAAATCACTATTTAAAAGTGTCTGAACAACAATTCGAATTTAATAAAATCAGTTTTTTAATGATTCATCACAAAGGTTTCAGAGAAATTCAATGTTCCTGATAAGTAACTAAACAAAACTCAACTTAAATACAATGAATGTCTTCATTTCAATTTCATTCTTTCTAGTACAAAATAACAATGGCGTTAGATAAGAATACTCAGTTCGACGCAAACAATAACAACAGCGATGAGGAGCAATCGAAAACACAACGAAGCGCATCAGATGTGAGCAACATCTTCAATAGTACTTTTATCAAGGAGGGCAACCAATGGCGATCCCTCAAGAATATGGATTGTCGAGGTGTGATACCCGATTTGGCAAACAACGATTTCGATAATGGCGTACTTTCTTCAATGAATGAAGCTGACAGCAAGAACAGTCGCGAAGATCCTACAAGAAATACGTCGTCAGGAGCATCCACTAGTCGTTCTGTTTCATCTCAAAAGATTCAGAATTCTTCATCTGACAAACCACTAGATACAAAAAAGAATCCTTTGCAACGAATGAAAAAACGTAGTACACAAAAATCGAAACTATGCATTATTCAATGATACTGTTGTGATTTTAATTAAAAATAAGAACAGTCTATGATACTAACAACTGACTAACTCAAACCTACATATATGTGGACAGTTTTTCGTGGAATTCATAATTTTGAATCGTTTATTTTTTTTCAGATTTTTTACAGATTAAGAGTTGTAGACGTTTCATATAATCGAGGGTGTGAGTGTAAGGGTTCTCTTCGTCTGTAAATCCACCAACTCACCCACACCCACATACACCCACACCCACACCCACATACACCCACACNAAGAGTTGTTAGACGTTTCATATAATCGAGGGTGTGAGTGTAAGGGTTCTCTTCGTCTGTAAATCCACCAACTCACCCACACCCACATACACACACACACACACCTTTATGTGTAATTTTTTAACACTAATCTTTTTTTCAGAGGATTCTCTGAAATTTATATTAGTACATAAGGTAGTTTGAATTATAGAAAGTAATTTTCTTGTCATAAACTGTAATACACAGATTAGAAAATTGTTATGGACAACTATATTTTATTCAGTAACCAGCGTTAGTGCCCTCTTCAAGTTTCATTACGGCTGTACTCATTTAATAATTCAACCAATTACTTGGATAAAACAATGAAGCCAGGATATACTACTATTAGAATTAGTAGATAATAGTTATCTTATGCAATACAAAAATCAGAATAAATTCTTTGCAAATAGGTTATCTGATATTTTTAAATAAATCTTTCTTGAATATTTCTTCGAAAGAATGATCAAATACTAAAGACAAGCAAAAACTTGATGGTAACTGATCATCAATATTTCTCTCAGATGAAGTCTCACCGTTTTCTATGATTATGTTTTTTTTTAAATCTTAATTATGAGAACCAATTGTGAGGTAAAATATAGTTAGAAAGCTACTTCATGGAGCATATTGTGATAATTATAGGCTTAACTCCAGAATGAACAAAACTAAAAAGTTACATAAATTAACCAAGTGCAGCGCGAAATTCATCCATGGAGAAGTTTGGATCTGGCTTGCGACCTAGAGGCACTGCTGCTTCTCTATGTCCTAATACACGTGCAGTTGGAATTCCGTAAGCTTCCTTAAGAGCTTTAACACCACGCACATAACTCTGCCATTGTACTTCGGGCCAGTACTTGTGTCCTGCATTATCAACTGGAGTGCCAGTGGCCTCAGCTTCGATACCTATGGCGTTAGCGTTTCCGAAGATCGAGTCATCGATTGTTTTACCAGCGTGATAAGAAAGACCAGCGGCAATAACGTACCAAGTTCCTGAACGACCTAACCCAAGTTGCGCAAGAGGACCAGCGAGATCAGAACGACCTACTTTGACAACATTCTTTGAGGGAAATTCACCAGTGGCTGCTCCAGCCGTGTGATGGACCAGAATACCCTTCACTGATGACATCACCCGATGGCCACGAGTTTTCCAGCCATCTTCTTCGACTACTGTAAGACCAGCTGCACGGAGAATATCTGCTAACTCTGTGAGCATCTTGTTCACTGGTCTATAGGAACCAGTTTCAGATGGACCATCACCTTTGACGCAGCATTTTATGTTAGCAGCACCAGGACAGATGCCTGCATATGAAGTTCCACCACTTGCTGAACAAGCAGTAGCATCCATGCAGTTATTACTAAATCGAATTTAATTTACTTATGACTATCATAGGAAAATAGTGTTTTACCAAGTGCAACATCGAATATTGTTACCACCAGAGCAGAGACCCGCCTGGGAAGATCCACCTTTAGCACTGCATTGACCGGCATCGATGCAAGCGCTGTTGGACCAACATTGTCCATTAGAGGTTCGTGCATAGAACACGACAAGACAAATCAAACCAGTCAGAAGGTCGATACCGAACATCTTGTGACTATATTTAATTGTAAAAATAAACCAATGGTTGTTAGCGAATGGGCGATGCAATAAATACATCTTCTATTTCGAAAACAGTGGATTAGATTTAATGCGTTTCTAAATGCCTTTTCAAAATGAGAAGCAACTGACTATTCTGTGCTTCCTATCAAATTTCTTCATATTAAAAATGTATCAGCTTGTTGAAGACAAAAACATTAAAATAGTAATTAAATTACTAGCTAGAATGAGACATATCCGATTACCGAACCGATAGCAATAACCAATGCAGTTAGAAGAATGCATACATTCATCTCTTTCTTGTCTAATACCTTCACCGAGTATACTTTTGATCTGCATCTCGTAATGATTCCTTAGGTAACATGTGAAATTTAATTCAATTTGATTGTGGAGGTCAACACTATTCGCATTATAAACAAATTTACTATCGAATAATATGAGTCTACCATGACGCGTGAAGAATTTAATACTAATGAATGAACCACAAATAATGGCACTTTATGTATTTTAATGATATCTCATTCATTTTCCATCGTGAACGAATCAGGTTGTTTTCAAAATTTTTCTATCTTGTGTTCTGTTAAAGCGGATGCACTTTATATGTTGCTTATCTACTATTGAATGAAGATCTTTTATTTCGGTTATAGAACAAAATAGTTGACCCACTTTTAACCGACGATCACAAATAGACAAGAAGGCATAGCGAAGGTTCTGTTCTTGAATGAGAAACTGTTTGGTATTTACGGAAGCTATAAATTTCCAAATGATTATGCGTGTATAGAATAGAGTCAACGCTAATAAAAAGAGTATTATCAAACAGAAACAAAACTTTTCTCAGAAATTGACGTGCTGGTTAGCTATCGGTTCCAAGTAAGTATCATCAATAGTGATCTTGGATGAAGCAACAATTGATCATGATCGGTACAACCGAGGAATTCTTTCAGTGGCTCTCAAATGCGGAAATGACTTTCTCGAAATCTATTAGACGCTTCAGCGAGATGATGCAAAGATGTAGGTGCCTAATTCGATTTTGAATGTAAATAAAAATTTGGAAAAGAAACCATCAACACTCTAGTTGATAGAATCACAAAAATTCTATCATTAAGAAATTAGAAGACACTTCCGTGCAACTATGGCAAAACAGGTAGGAAAAAATCATTCGAATTATAAATTTATAATTCAGATAAATTCCTATTCTATTTTTCTGCTGAAGCTATAGGGCTCACATGTTGCATTAATAAATGCATAATTTGAATAAATTTCTTTATATCAGCCCGCGCGATACAAGTGCTAGCGTAATGTTATTTTACGCTTAATTTCTGATTTATCTCAAGTACTCCGAGACTCATTTATATTCGAATTCGAATTAAGCAATTCAAGATTCGTTTTCTGCTTTATTCTAATCTATATGACTAGAACACGTACGGGGAGAGAATTAATAACTAAAAACAATTAGAAGGCGACATAGATAACCACCAAAGCAGCAGAACGGAAGTTACCAATTAAGATAACGTATTATCTATTGTCGGTATCTGGATGTTATGCTTATAGAAATATATCGGTTCATATGCAGCTTTTTCAAGTAGTGTTTTATGAAAAAAACGAATACTTATCTAAGTACCTAAAAATTGAATTGTTTAATTCATATAAAAATCTACTTTTACGTCGTCATATAATATTTAAATATACAACATACAAAAAAAAGTGGAAAGAAAATGTTATAGCAATCATGTGGCATAGCTATTATGCGGTACCATCATGTTTTTGCAAAGACCCAAAAAGTCAGTATGGAACAATATTCTTCAGTAGTGTTTTATATCATATCACAAAAGGCAACTTTTATTTCATTTGAAATAAGTTATTTAATTCATGTAAGCGATTTGAATCATACCGAAGTCTCCTTCATTTAAATATAATATTGAGAAAATTTCTTCCCATCAAAACTACACTCTCTCAGAATTATTATGACAGTTACAACGGAAGTAGACAAATCGTGTGTAACCAACTTTATTTAAGTGATGCTTTTCGTACTACTGAAAAGGAACATATTTGAAATAAATGGAATGATTTTTATTTTGGTGAAGAAATCAAAGAATACTATCATAAAAATAATAGGATTTATGAAGAATTAAAGATCATTAATTAAACACATTAAAGCAATTGTTTTCATGTTTAGTCAATTGCATAGGACAGTTTTGTTCATTTTGTTGAAATCAATCTTTTTTTTTCTTCATCAACATCATGATTCACCATAGAAACAGAAATGATTGCGCTCTTCAAGTTACAATCCAAAAATAAATATAGGATGTAACAGAATAACAAGCAAAAATTTATTGCTTTTCAATACGCTCTCTGCTCGTTGATCACAGAAAGAATATGAAACACAGGATAATCCTACTTTTCAGTGTCTTTTTCTTTTGTATAGAAGGTCTGCTGACTTTTCTCTTTTCACTTTCTTTTGTCTCAAAATCAGAATTATTTTTAGTGCAAACTACACAATTATCTAACTACTACTGTAATGCCAATAGTGGTACAGTTTAATTTACATTGTCGTCAGGGTCTCATTCTAGATGGCAACCAACATCAAATTGTTCGATAGAAGAATGTCATGTAAACTCATATTATAACAATAGCTGCCGTTCATCACCAACAACTTGCTTCAATTATCGTACACAAACCAACATTAACTATTGTGCACTCGGTATTTCATGTTCAATTTTGGAACCATGTAATAATATTAATTATACTTGCTCATCAAATACTTCTGTACGCATCGTTAATTCATACTGTTCACCCGAAGCAGTTTGCTTGCCATTGTTATCAACGGATTTCTGCTAGACAGGTAATGAAGTTTTCGTTTTTTATCATAAGAATGATTAAATCAATTTTGATGTTTTCTGTTTAAATTGCATAAAATGCAAATAGCCAGAATTGAGGCAAGAAAGAAATTTAAAGACTTCATTGAAGAAGAAAAATCATCACAAGAAACGAGATGTAGAGTTGAAAAGCGATGAAGCTTTTGAACGTAATCTGAAAACATATATCATAAATTGATCATGGACAAACTAGTCGCTTTCCAAATAGATTCATGTTTTTGTTCCATAGAAAACAATTTTAAATAGTTGAGTTGCTTTGGTAGAGTAGCATGCTGAATGGTTTCTATGATTTATTCTCTCGACTGAAGGGAGGGTCATACGAAATAAAATGCGGTTGTTTGCTTGCTTGAGGTAAAAAAAACATACCAAAGAGGCTCGCTTATTTTAAGACTTTTCTCTGTTTTAACTGAACTTTGCCATAGACTATCGAGGACCCAGAATCCGAATCTGTGATTAGTTTTTTTAAATGAAAATCTCTGAATATGAGCACTACAGAGTAACTTTAGCAGTTCTGTTTTACGTCAAAACTTGAATAAGGATGAATCACTCACAACGAAATAATTGATTCTTTATTTACTGTTGAGAAGCATGGAATTGTAAATCCGGCAGCTCTTTATATTAGTGAGTATCGGAATAAACTAGGATATGAGTGAAAAGAGATGATCACAGTTTGAATTTCATCTGAATATTGTATTGGCTAGCGGTGAGTGGCGCCCCGGAGAGGCGCTGACGAGCGGCTAGTTGCTGCCTACCGAATGTCACTGGCCTAACCATTCAGACTGAAGTGTTGAATACGAACGATATTTGTCCACTAAATATGACTACCTTTAAGAGTAGCGAAAAGTAACAAACAGCTGATTTCTGTACAACCTATAGGAATAAATGTTCTACAGACAGAATAGCGAGAAAGTATGATTGGCGGGTCCGATCTGTTAGCGCGTTTGGATAACCTGAGTAAAAACAAATTGAGAATCAAGTAAAATGAGTTTTCGCATTTGAAATTCGTGTGTGCCTGTGCAACTGCACACTACTTGATTAATTTAAATAGACGAAAGCTAATTTTAGTGTTGGCATTTGAGTAACAGTGTCTATAGATCAACTCATTGCACACAGAATATACTGTCATGTATATCATGATGGAAACATACTAGAGCGTGTTTTAACATGTATGGTCGTATCAATCCTTTTTAGAGACCCAAATATTAATGTTGCTAAGTGTTACTTGAAGCTGTAAAATATTGCATTAAACCGAGATAGCTGAATATTCAGCCGAAGGTCAAGTGAGTCTTGCAACGAGCGTTACTTGTATTTTCTTACAAAATCTGTCAGTGCATGGCAATAGACTAGATCGCAAGAAATATTTCGTAATATTTTTCGGTACTCAAATCTGGAGGTCTTATATTTTCTGAAACATTCCTTGATTTGAATATTCGTGACACAAATTCAAGAACCTATAAAATCATTATGAATTGTTATCATGAAATAAGAGTTTCGTATGGAAGTAACGATTGAAAATGGTGACTAAATGATTCTATAGTCTGAATCCGTTGGCTAGATTTTCGTCTAACTCGACGAAACCTACAAGAAATTTGTATCCATTCGTGTCGATCTAGCAGAAAAAATCTTTTGCCGCTATGATCTTCATAGTATTAAGTTTTCCGATTCATTTGAGTCAATTAAAATGAAATCTAAAAGAAGATATCAATAAAGTTAATTCCATTCTAGATATGAACGATCATCAAACTTTCACACATAATTCATACCAGTTTAAATAATACATTTTTTTTCGTATGAATTCTCTGTTTTGTTTTGGATGGCTCCAATCATATCGATGCAAGTGAGAAAAATGCGTTGAAAATGAGTTTTATTTTTAGACTCCTGTCAGTGAAACATAGCGAAGTTACTAATCAATTCCTGCCTTCTAATGTCTTCACCATCATACTGTTATCACTAATCGCATTTGCAGATAATCAAAACAAAACACATTATTGTCTTGCATCTGTCGAATAAGTCTATCAGTGAAAGTGACAAATTTATTTTGTTCCTACTATACTGAAAGAAATCTCTTGCCATAGGATTGAAATGGTATCTTTTAAGTCAATGAAGAATTGAATTTGTTTTGCAAAAAGAAGCAGAAAAGTGTGTATATTTGATTACATAGTGGCTTTCAATTAGAATATATCGAAATGTACTTTCTAGGATGGTTTAACACTAATAGTATGAATCGTAATCGTGCTTGGCACACAGCATCTCTGTTAACGACTGGAAATGTATTACTTTGTGGTGATTCAGGTGTTGCTGGTGATCCATGTTCTGCTGAATTGTATGATCCATCAACAAAAACTTGGACACTGTCTGGAAATATGATTCATGGGCGATATTATCGCACAGCACCTATGTTAACCAATGGAAAATTATTGACTACCGGTAGTGTCTAGTAGTAATTCAAATAGTTCCGAATTGTATGATCCATCATTAGGAAACTGGACAATATTGAGAAATATGAATAGTGCAAGATGGCAACACACAGCATCTGTATTAACAAACGGAAAAATATTAGTTATTGGAGTAAGTAACCGTAGTAGTTATATCAATATAGCTGAATAATATGATCCACTAGCAGAAAATTGGATACTGACTGGCAGCATGAATAATACGCGAGGATATCGTACTGCATCCGTACTAATGAATGGATACGTTTTAGTTGCTGGTGGTTATAGTACCAGCAGTGATGTCAATAGTGCTGCGTTGTACGATCCATTAACTGGAACATGGACAATTACTAGTACCATGAATTCTACACGATGGGATCACCCTACATTCGTATTAACAGATGGAAACGTGTTAATTACTGGTGGAACGAGTGGGGATCTCGCGCTGAATGTTTCAGAAATATACTGATTATTTCCAATGAATTAACAGTCGCTTATCTCATTCTAATTTTAGAATTTAAAGACAAAGTTTTACAAAAATAAAAACATCCCCTTTTCGACCTTTCATAAAGTGTTGATATGATAAATTCAATTGGAATACATCTCATGCATGTTGACATTATTCCAATGTAGATAATCTTGAACGTAACAGAAAATAAAGACGAGCTTCTTTCTATTTAATCATTTCAATTTCAATATGCTTGATAATATACAAGTATGATATATTTCATAGAAATATTATACTAGCGAAAATTTAACTAAAAAGTCACATAGATTTGAATTTATTCCTGCGGATTAGCACATCAATTACAGTGAAGTAGCAAGAGGGAAATATTGACAGGCGGTATTATTAATTTCTTCTTGATATCTAAGCCGACAAATGTAATGCCGTTCTGCAGTTTTTACTAATCATTCAGTTACATAATTTTGTTATCGATAATAAATATTTCTTAGTGAAAACGTCGTATTTGGCATTCGTTTTATCCAATTTTCCAGTCAATTATAAATTTCTCTGAACAGTGATTCTATTTTTCGTCTTGCACATTATCACTGAATTATAATTCATGGAGAAAATTTATTCGCATTAATTTTTCGATACATAAAAAAAAGCAACAGTGAGATTAACATCACATTTTTCGACTCGTAGAAAACAATAAATGTAATCATTCAGTTGGATACCATTGGGCCTGTACTGAATGTTTGTTTAATAGTAATTCCATAATTCCATGGCTTTCATCTTCATATAGGCGATCTTGCCATTGTAAATTTTATCTGTATTCCTTTTAGCTAAACTATTCAATGCTCTTCTTTGGTACTTCTGTTAGATGTTAGTCTTGTCGGTATTGCACACAACTGGCATGATATCATTGACTGAACAAACTTCATGAATGTCCTACGTTTTTGCCAAATACTGGTTTGGATCTTTCAATTGATAAAAATTTGATCACATCTGACTCCTAAGCTATGCTGATCATTTGATAATTAGCATTAATCCAACCACGTACTGTTGGAGAAAGAATTGCACGTAGTTGGCTAGAAAATCTTGTAAGTTCAACAACATTGGTATCGATCATTGATGATTGAATCGTAGCAGCAAGATTTCTAATACACCCTAACAAGAAAACTAGAGCGAGCATGCTGCGTATTGTCAGTTTTTAATTATTTAGTAATGGATTTTCAAATAAATATATGTATTATTACCTGTTATTTATATTTACCGATAGACAAAGAAATGATTGGCCGCTGGAGTTTTTATCCGTGACGGACGAATCTATAGCTTATTATCGAAGAAAAAAAGAAAATATTACAGGAAAAAATTGATGATTAATATTATCTTTTGTTTCTCGGTGAACGTAAACCCGATTTCTCTCTCTTGCTTCCTTCTTTTTTTAGTGACTAAATCGCCACGGCAACATATATAATCGGCATGGTCACATTCATCAATTAGATAATGTAACCAAATATCTGTGAGAAACAATACAATGCAAGTAAATTCTCTTCGTTCACACACAAAGAAAGATAGAAATTGTGAAATTTGATAGCGTTAAAATAAAACTATATTTTTTCTTACTTAAAACTTTAATCAATCACTAGGTTTTTACTAACTTGTGCAAATTCTTGTGGAACGATAATAAGAATGATCAGATTTTGTCATGTGCACTCTTGTTTATGAATTTGTATTCTTAATTGAACTGTAGATTTGACAGCAACTATTACGATAACATCAGTTTCTTATTGGCATACCTTCTGAAGAAAGTCTATCTTATAAGAAATCATGAAGTTTTACAGGACTTCCCGCAGAAGCTTTACTCGATTCAAATACATGAACTGCAAAACTTGTCGATCTATTTTATTTAATTCGGATATTTCTTGAGATAACTAATTTAGCAGAAAACAATCGAAATAAAATCAAAACCAACATAGTAACATCATATGCGTTTCATTGTCGTCATGGTTAGCTCATGTGCACATATTAAGAGTACCAGAAAAATGTACCCAGGGCTCATGCATCGGTTCTGTTCAAGTCCTAGTCTAAACTGTGGGAAAATAACATTGCATGCTTCCGATGAAAATACATCTGGCGTCATCTTCATTCTGTTCGTTGTGATTGGTTCAAGCTGACTAAGCAATAGCTTAGTTGACAAGTTGAACATTCAATTAATCAATCGATTGGAATTGACGTGGAATTGAAACCAAAACAGAATTGTATACAGCTATTTCTTATCATCATGACAAATATTAATCTTATTGAAGCTGTTCGTTCTTATATCAATCGAATGATTGAAGATTGTGGTCCAACTATAAAAGGACTTGTTATGGATAAAGAAACGGTTTTGAAAAAACTATTTTTTGTTTTGCTTAATAACAACAAGATTGCTTTCTTCTCGTTATAGGCGTCTATTGTTAGTATGGTTTATGCTCAATCAGAAATTCTTCAAAAAGAAGTTTTTCTTTTCGAACGTATTGATATACCAGGTCAAAAATCATTAAAACATTTGAGTGCTATTTGTTTCCTAAGGCCAACAGAAGAAAACATTCAATCATTAGTACGCGAATTACGTGATCCAAAATATGGAAATTACTTTATTTGTAAGTTTAAACGATTCGTTTTAATAAAATACACCGAATTATTCGAATTAGATTTTACTAATTTTGTTGAATTGAACGATATTAAAAGTTTGGCTGAAGCTGATGAATTTGAATGCGTACGAGTCGTTCAAGAATATTATGCTGATTATTTAGCTATAAATCCGCATTTATATTCGCTCAATATTCAGAGTACCTATCAGGTAGTACTTAATAATCTGTGAAATTATAATTTAGTAAATTTTTATTAGCACAACTATGAATGGAGCGATAATTTACTTCGTCGAACAGTTCAAGGTCTTGTTTCAGTATTACTGGCATTAAGAAAAAAAAGTGCAACAATTCGATATCAAAAATCATCAAATATGTCAAGAACACTTGCCGATAAACTTTCCGTAAATTATAAATGAGAAATATTCATATATGTATATTTCTGTTCTTCTATTTGCAATAATCTAGAGCACACTCAAACGTCAAGTAGATTTTACGGCATCAAATCCCAATGATATCAATCAAACAATCGTTCTCATTATTGATCGACGAGAAGATGCAATTACTCCATTACTAAATCAAGTTTGATTAATATTTATGTAATTAAAACTAAGTAAAAAAATGGACTTATTTTTCTAGTGGACATATCAAGCAATGGTTCATGAATTGATTGGTATTAAAAATAATCGCGTTAGTCTCAGTCACGTACCGGACATTACCAAAGAACTTGAAGAAGTTATTATGAATGCTGAATATGATGAATTCTACGCAAATGTAATTAAATATTCAAAACCTATAGTAATTTTTGTTTTTATTCTTTTATAGAATCTGTATAGTAATTTTGGTGAAATAGCAACAAATATTAAAGTTTTAATGGAACATTTTCAAGAAAAACATAAAAGTCAATCAAAAATTGAATCTATTGGTGATATGAAGGTTTGTGTTTCCAGTAGAAATTTTATAAACGAAATTAGTTTCATTGAAAAAAATGATTCACAGATATTTTTCATAGCATTGAGATTTTAGGAATAAAGAGAATATTTTATCTGTATCTTACAAATAGATTAATCTCAGTGTGTATTATATTAGATTGGATAAAATATAGATAAATAATATAAAACCGATGTATCTATTGCAGAGCCTACAAGAAAATTTAAAGGATAAAAAATATGATCTAATTTGATTGTGTGTCATACGATCTTCTTTTAAATTGTCAGCACTCTAATACGTTTGGCTTATGTTTATAGCTCTTTCGAGGAAATGCCGCAAGCTCTGATCTATCGAGTTCTGTGCTGCTTATCATGATGTAGTTTCATGCTAAGTTTCGCGTAGTTTTCTGAAATCTAAAAACTATCGTGGTTGGTTTCTCGAAAATTGTTTTCACAAATTTTATTGGTTGATTATTCAAATCATTGTTTCAGTTTTGATTAAATCGTAGTAAAAAATGCAATTTCACTATGGAAAATAATATTTGAGTACTAACAGATTATCTATCAGTTTTTCTCTTATCTATCGATGAATAAATAACTACTCTCTTAAGAGGCGAAATTCGATCGACTCGTATTCCGACCTATTTTGCTTCTATTCCTTGATCTTAACTACTCGTTAATGCATCAACCACCGATAGAGAAACTATGAAAATCTGTTGTTTATTGTTCTGTGATTATGTTGTAAATGATACATAGAGGTTTTTTCTTTTGAGTAAAACTCAAAGAATATCAACATTAACTACATCTGACAAAGGTCGTTTAACCTTCAGTCAGGACAATCTACATCTATCATATAGATTCTAATGATTATTATGAAAAGAGTACGTGTCGTCTACTATTAAGAAATAGTTTCTTTTCGTGTTATTTTTAACACGCGCTGTCCTTGTTCTGCCACAAGAAACTCATCTTTTGTTTGTATTTTGAAAGAACAGCAGCTAATATAAAAAACAAAAAAAGATCTGAATTTTCATAAAAAAAGACTGTTCTCTTTCATGTTTATTATTGTCAACAAATTTTAAGTTGAAATTTAAATCTTGTAGCTATAATTTTCAAATTATTATCAGAACTTCAGTGCTTAAAACTTTGATTTCTTGTTTTTCTTTCTCCTAGACATTCATAGAAAATTATCCTCAATTTAAAAAACTCTCTGGTACTGTTTCTAAACATGTAACCATTGTTAGCGAATTATCACGTCTAGTTGGCCTTTATAATTTACTTGAAGTTAGTGAAACCGAACAACATCTTGTATGCCAAGGTGATCATAATGATGTTGTACAGGTACGATTAAATCATTTTAAAAAAAATTATTTACATTTATTAATTTTTTTTTCTTTTTAATCAAAACAAAAAAACAGAAAATAAAACGTTTAATCAAAAACGATAAAGTTCGTGATCTGGATATTCTTCGTCTTCTAGCTCTCTATGCTTTACGTTATGAACGGCATGCAAGTAATGAATTAAATACATTGAAATATGAAGCACAAAAACATCGTAAATTACCAGAAAAATATATTCAAGTAGGATAAAATTGTTTTCTAGAAACGAAAGAAAAAATTCAATTGTAAAATATATTTTTCATCTTTTAGTTCATTCAAGCTTTACTTGAATATGGTGGTCTCAAATTTCGACAAGCTGATTTATTCAATACGCAAACACCAATGGCTATTACAAGACAATTTATTCGAGGATTACGTGTATGAAGAAAATTAAAAACAAACAATTTTCCATTTTAATTTTTTGTTTTTGATCTTTCAGGGAGTTGATAATGTCTATGCACAACATGTACCATTAATAAAAGATTTGATTGATCAATTACTACGTGGAAAACTTAAAGACACATCATATCCAAATGTTAATGCCAAAGATCAAGTAAATCAACAAAGTTCATCACAACTACAGGGACAAATCATAAAGTAAATATTAATAGTTTTTATTCTTTGACATTAATATTTGCATTGAATTTTATTAGACCAAGTGAAATTATTGTTTATGTCATCGGCGGAGTAACCTATGAAGAATCTTATCATATTCAACAAATGAATAAACAAAGTGCACGAATCATTATTGGTGGTTCATATATGCATAATTTTCCATCGTTTATAGATGAAGTACTTTTTGCAGCACCTTCATCTTTATCGGCAGCATCCACTGAACTTCTCTCATCTAAACGTCGTTAATTTAATTTTTATTTATTTATCTTGCTTTTTAATGTCGTACAAAATAAAAATTTATGTATATCAATTACTTATTTCCGTTCTTATGATCGACCAATTGTTGTTCTAATAAATCAAATAGAAATATATATTGCTATATAGAGAAATATTTTCAATAATATCCGAAGAATAATAATTGATCAAAAACAATGAGTACCGTACAACAAAAGAACGTTGCACATGCGCCAATATACATAATTAGATACAACTCTCTGAGATTTTTATTAATAATTGACATGGAAGAAAAAAATATCTTCTGTCGTCGTACATAGAAACCAGAACATGAATTGTTATTGACGTTAATAAAGCAAAATCTTATTTTCTTTTCTCTTTATCTATCATCTAGAAAATCCGATAACCAAATTTAATGGTATCCTGTAGTTGTGGGAAAAGATTGCACTTGTTTTTACATAGTCTAAAACGACATATTTCACAGTTATGGATAAAAACTATTAATAGAACCAAAAAATGATCACAAACCATCTATTGAATCGAGTATATATTTTTTTCTTTTTGTGACATAGACAATAATTACTTCTAAAACTATTGTCTTCTCTTGTTATATTCATAGATTGTATCGAATGAGATATTTTTACACTTGTTAAATCGTAAATATCTCATTTCTTTGCAACCACAATCTTTCATGAATACATTTCAAATATGTATAATAGATTTTACACTAGTCTATGATAATCCATGGCTTATATTCAAAGGTAAATTATTTATTCATTTATTAATACAAACTAAGTTCTAGCTATAATTAAGCTAAAATAAATTGGACGAAATCTTGTATAGAATTTATCTAGAGAAAAAAAAGAAGCAATTAATGTTTTCTTTATCGAATATGTCACATATGTTCTTTTGCTTGGAATAATAAATGAATAAATAATAATTATGACATAAAAAAAAATTGTCCTTTCCATTTTCCGATTCGTAGGATATCGCTTTAGCACGCCCATTTAACATGATTTAGTGAAACATCACTATCCTATCTTCAAATTAGAACTCTATTGTATTGTCATATATCTCAGTTAAAACGATGAATGCGTATACCTATATAGATGCATTTGAAAAAACTATGAGCTTGAATCATTATTGCTAAATGTCAGTATGATTGATGATACGCTGTAATTGTTCATTTATAAAGATAAACGTTAAGATTATACTTATCTCTAGTAGCTTCTCCTGATCGTGTTTTTGTAACACGCATACTCTACTGATTAATTGATTAGTCAGAAAAACTCGACGAATCTGTGCCGCCTGTAGGATGCATTCCACTGTAATTTTTCTCTTTTTCCTTAGAGAAAGAACAGGAAAATAGATCACTTGCTTCAGTTTTCTCATCAAACAGACAAGCGCAGATGTTATAGAGAAGAAAAAAAAAGAATTTTGCCAGTATATATATATATTATATATGCTTGCATGTCTATATATATATATATGTATACACATAGACATTTAATCCTAATTTATGCTAGTATTTGATCTATACATAGACCTACGATTTACTGCTACCGATGTTTTCTGATTAAATAATACTATGATTAGTACTACAAAACAGAATTGGAATCGTGCAATAATACTTTTTTTAACAATCTGTATTGTTGACGTCGGTACTAAATATGGTAAGAAATTTTCCATTCTTCATTTTTTTGATGAAATTGAATAAATATCGAAGAAAAGAAAAAGAACAATACTTTTGAGTTGTATTTTACATAAACTAATAGAAAAAAAAGGTCGATTTTATTGATAAAGTGCTACTGTATATAGAAGCAATATCAGATAAGAAAGTATGCCCTTCTCGTTTACATCGATATCGGACACATATCTCAAGGTACTACTATTTTAACGTCTCTCGGAAGACTCAACTACATTATGGTGAGTGTGTCCAATTACTCAAATCGAATAGAAGCCTATGATTGGGTAAATGAATAGCTATCAAGAGAAAGGCATGGTTTAATATATACGTATAAATGTTTCGTCAATGTTTTCGTATTCATTCTTGCTAAGAATAGAAATTTTACAAACGTTCTGATTATTTAAACAATTTCTTCTATAACAAATATAAGAATAATGAATATTGGCATATCGATATACAATTCATAGAGCTTCTGCACTAGACTAAACTGTGAATATTGTGTCATAACATCTGCAATTAAAGAAATACCACTGATTGATTTTTAGCTGTGTCTTTCTTTTACCTCCTATCTGGAGGCTATTATCGATTACAGAAGTAGTCTAGACTGACCACAGTAATATTCTCTGTTCACTCTTTTATGAAACATGATCTGAAAGGAGTGTTGAAGTATATAGGGTAAAATTTTCGACCCCCCCCCCACAGCCCGTTACAGAGAAACTAATTACTAATTAATTAATTAACCAATAAATTAATTTCTCTGTAACGGCCTGTGATGGTCTCAAGCGACTCCATACATCTTGATACAGATCATGGCCGAAAGGCTCCATATATAATTACAGACAGTGGCAAAAAAACTGCAAAGACTCATAAACCGTCGTAGACGGATTTCAGCAAAAAAGTTTCATCGTGTTTCACATTTTAATCCCACAGAGATTGCGCTAACAACTTTTTTTTCTAAAGATATGATATAAATAATCGTGTAGTATCTATGGATTCGTTGTGTCGTGATTTATCTCTTTGTCTCATTTGACCTTGTACGCTGACCATTCTCTCGGTAGTGTGATTATAAATTGATTTTTTTCTCTTGCCCTCATGTTCACAGACGAATATACGTTTTTACGTACATATCTATTTGTAGAAGAGTGAGAGAAATGACTGTATACGCGCTATTACTGCGCGTGTTCGATACAAACATATACACACATGCGCATCATCGACAATATATTTCTTCTTCGATGACATAAGTAGCGTCTTTAGTTGCAGAAAGCAAAATTGGCGGACGGTTATTCATCACCTTGTTATTATTTGCGGTTATGTTGAGCTCCACTGTTTTTTCCTTTGTCTTAATACTATCATTTTCTGTGTCGAATGTTTTGACGAAGAATACAAACAAAAGTTGTGTTTCTAATATGAATTTTGCACAGAATTCATCAGATGGTAAGTTTATCGGATTATGAATAGGAGGAGCAAAAAACAGAATTTTTGTTTGTATGAAATCACGAGCGGTTTTCTTTCAACTGAAAGATTTATAATGAAACAAATAAGAAATTCTTTAGTTTGATTTTGTATTTTTTTTAACTTCTGACATTCGATTGATCATCGCCAAATGAATGATTTCATCAATCGATCGTTGCATTTTGACGTTTTTCTATTGACAAAAGTATTGATTTGTTATTATGACGACAATCTTAAGAAAGCAATATCATAGAATTATTATTTCCAAAAAGAAATGCACTAGAGTACACAAGAAAATGTTAACTACATCTGCGAATTGCTTATTAGATTGTCCTTAGGACTTAGTATTCTTCGTGAAGATGCTAAGGAATTTTGAAAAACATTCCATTTTGTTTTTGGCCAAGGTAATCTTTGTTATTAAACGGCAAGGCTTTCCGTCATCAAATAGTATAGATATAAGCGGAGATTCTTCTTTGATGATTGAGTTGTTTTTTTTTCTCACCAAACAGACATACCGTTTTATTTACTTCCTGTCGCAAATATAGTTTTATCAAATGTTATTGTCTAGTGCTTTAAAGTAAATTATACCGGATAATATCATACCTATGAACTTGATATATATGTAGTTATTCAAGAGTAATTTTAAATCAACCTATATTTAAGATTGTTTCGCTTATACTTATATTTACTGACCTTTACGTTAATACTCATATCTAGTTTAGTATTATTTTATTTTATCTTATACGCGATTCTTGCATAAGAGTAAATATGTTATATGCGTAGATCGTTGAAATATTGATTGTTCTCTTAGGCTTCACAGTATGGATTATATTCTATTTATCCATTCTTATTATCTATCAAGAAAAGGTCAGCTATATGTTAATATCTATCATCTGGAAATATTTGACCACTTTCCTATTTTTCTATCATATTATAAGAACAATAAAAAACACCATTGTCGATATTTTGATTTGATCAATATTGAGAACTTGTTGTTTTTTATTGTTTTTTCACTTCATAAGATATATATATATATATATATATATGTCCATTAAGAGAGAATGAGATAGGACACAAGGGAGAGGGAAAGAAAAAAATGAGCACGTCCTGCTGTATATGTATTCTTATGAAAATAGGAATGAGAGATTGAGCAAGTTATTTTATGCTTATCAAGAAAAAGGAGTAGCCTATTAATTGTCATGGATGTCAATTGTAATCGACACGAAACATCATTAAGCCGTTTTATTATCTCCGAACCATTTTATATCATTATACGTTCAATTTCATGTAATTTGAATTACAGTTTTAAATCAACTAGATTTCTACTCCCAATCCATCTACGAAACATTTCGACAACAAAAGGTAATTTGACAGAAGAGCAAATATTACAAATGATTTTCCTTGTCGTATAATATCAGTAAATGAGAGAAATATCCTTGGATTTAATGACTTATGATGTACTCAGCTTGATAGCAATCCAGTTAGTTTCATGTTTCTAGTCCGTCGTAATGAAACGCTATGTTATCTCATTGGCTTTGGTATTGGTGTTGGTTGTTGTATTGTCTATCGGCTTCTAACAAATTTTTTTACGTCTGCAACAAATAGAAGTTTATCTACTAATTCAAAATGTGATGTAAGTTAAAATGAATTTCTTATGATAGAAATTCACTTTTGTTTTATTTATATGCAGACAAAAAAATCCTTGCCGACAGCGTCAACAACTTGTTTTTATTTCGACCAACACAATTTAATAAATACAAAACATGAAGATGATGATGATGATAATAATATTCGTAATAATACTCTTATGGATGAAATGACATGGTCGGAAATGTCTTCATCATTAAGTGCGCTGAATCTTTTTCAAGATTCTTATCATTCCAATTCATTAACTGGTGATTCTGGCGTTGATTGCTCTGAAATACCTGTACGAAATTATCAACAAAATCATGATGACAATGAAATATCATTAAGAAAATATGATTCAGACACAGGATTGCATCATGATACACGTAAATAAAATTTTTAAAACAAAAATTCTCAAAAACCTTTTTTCTTAATTCAAGAAACAGCAACCGAATCTCATGTCATGTCTTACATATCAACAGAAAAAGGTTTAGAACGTGCATTAGAACAAACAAGTCGTTTTTATACTGACCTTGAACATATTGCAACTGATCTCGGAACATTAACAAAACGATATTCGAATTCTCATCGATCAATCGATGCATTAGATTGGGATTGGATGGATGATGTTCAATCACCGCCAGTAAATCAATCACCTAAATATAATCAACGAAAGCAAATGACACGTTCAAATAATAAAAATAAAATTCGACGACGAATAACGATGCCGGTTAATCAAACGGAATATCATGAATCCGATCATGAAAAACGATCCTTTGAATATTCAAATTCACCATTACGAAAAAGTATGAAAAATAAAATTTATTTATTTATTTCAATGAATCCATTTTTATTTTCGTTTCTAGAACATAGCTCAGTTTACTTTGATTCAACAGATAATACGAGTGATGAAGAACATGCAGGAGATGAAACATTGCAAATAACCTCATAGAAGAGGTTTGCTTTTGAATCTTATCGTTTCTTTCCGGTGGAGACGAATTCAAAGAAAAAGAAAAATTCAATTCTTGAGAAACAATGCGATCTTTTTCAACATGTCAGATTATATCCATGTATTGTTCATGAAATGTTTGTTTTACGGGTGTGCATTCTCTTATGTGTATATGAGATTTTCTTTGCTTATTCTCTACCTTGTGCTCCTCTTTTCTTTTTGTTTAAAATTGCATTAGATTATTCTAAAAATAGATTAATAAATAATTGTCTATCATAGTCTATCTTCTTATGTTTAACACTATTTTTACATTAACCATTGTTGTTCTTCGCTTAGATAAAACGATATTTTCAAATAAATTCAATGAATTCGGTTTACAAAGATATTCGTTTCTACAGATATAAACATCTAATAATAGATCTCCGAGACACAATCGAATGATTAAACTATCGTAGTGGTTTAACATCTGCCTTTTCTTATCTTCTGAAATTTTTTCGAACTTAGTCAATTCTTTTCTATCTATCTGCAAGGTTGAATGATGATACTTCTGCATTGATATTCATGATATGCTACAATATTACCACTGCAATTCGATTGATATATACTATTTTTGTTTTTCGGTAGAATTGTGTTTCAATTAGATATGACTAATGATTTCTTTCCTTCAAAATCAAAACCATCTAGTTCATATTCATTTACAATACTCAAGTTCACAATAGTTTAACTATGCTTTGAAAAACTTAAGTTTAGATGATCAGTAAACCTAAAATAAAAACATGTCAGTTTCTATATAAATGATAACTTCAAAAGAAACTCTTTGAAAGGATTAATTTAATTCGATTGAATAATTGTTTTCTTTTTTTCCTCCTTCATGTGACGTTTGCATCATTTCGTCAATGGTAATATACATTCGATTAGAGATTATTGATGGATTATGATCAAAAGAATTTACAATCCGACGAAATTCTTTTAATAGATTTTTGTTTTGAGTTAGCTCTGTACAGATATATACGTTATAGATTTATTGAAATAGAACTATTTTATACTAACTGAAAGATTATTACATTCGCTACCAGAACATTATGGTTACATAAACAATGCCAAGGATGAGTATATCCATATGATATAATGAGAAAAAAATTGATGACCTTTGCTTATCGTATTCTTCGAGTCAGAAACAAATAAGTCTGTAATAGAAAAACAAACATGCTTTACAAAACCTGTGAAGACTTAGAACTCTCAATATCTAATATAATGTGATGGCCTTTTACATATTTATTAATTCTTTTGATTCGAACATTTGTCATCTGTCTTGTTCCATGGATAGTACGATGTCCTATAACATGAAATTCTATATCACGCACAATAGCACATTGAACTGTCATAATTAACCTTTGAATCTATCTCCGTTGAGTACGTCGTAAACGATAAGAAATAGACGTATCAATAGTATATACTATAGTCAAGCAAAATGATCATTGAGCTAGTACCAACAGGAGTAGAGGACTAAATCGAAGTGTTATCTTGTTGCATATGGTTAATATCAATACTACTGAAAAAAATATATTAATAATACAGTAAAACGCATTATCAATTAGTGACAGTAGATATGTGAAATTATGTTTTGCTAGTCTCGATGGAATGTTCTCCAGGGATATTATTTGATGACCTACTCAAATTAATACTAAAAAAGGTTTTTTTTAATACAAATGGGACAGATTAATTATGTATGTGAATGTCACTCATGTTCTAGCCTTAGTGTCTTCGTTTGAATTTGTTTTTTATTTTATAAATCTGATTTAGAAGATCATTCGTTCGAGTCATGAGAACATTTAACTGTAGTCGCTGCTATCGATAGATCTTCAAAGTTTAGCTCTGCACATGTCTTAGAGCGACACATCATTTATTAATTATATCATACTGATGCCAATAGTACAAAGTTGTTTACCAGTTGAAGGTTATAATACTTCGAACTTTCATGGAAAGCATAAGTGTTTTATAAGCAACGCAATAAATCGATAATTGAAGCTTTACTCAAGACTTGATTCCGAACTAATTGATTAAATCTGTCGACTGTATACCAGTAAGAGACATGAAAAGGTTTTTCATCATATACAAAATATTCTTGTAGTATATTCAGTTGAAAAATAATAAATTTAAATGCAATAAAATGAAGAATGCATTGATTAAAGTGAACACAAACTTTAACAAATGTTTTTTTGTTTATCATAATGGGAATACAAGCTAAATGTTAACTAAATATCATGATTCTCAGAAAAATTCATTTGATAGGATCAAAAAAATTTTTAGTAGTGTCAATTTCAAAGACTGTGCCATTGATTTTGAAAACAACAACATTACGCTTTTCGTCAAGTGGCATCCCAGTAGGATCGAAGAGCAAAAAGGTTATTGGTGATTATTTGTGAAAGTTCATTCTGTTCATTGATACTATCTATTTTTGTAGCCGCCTCTTCAGCAGATATTTTTGTTACCAATTCATCGTGAACAACTGGAGATGATGAAACGATCACTCCCATGATCAAACATACAGTTAAATAAATGAATGTTGCCCGATTAGAAATCATCGCACTATGTAAATCAAATCTCTTGTGCATGAACGGATTGAAGAAGATATATATATATATATAAATGAATGTGTTATGAATTATGCGTTTTTCTTTCTATCTGGTTGAATAATATCGATGAGATTTTTCCATTTGATTTTATCTCTGCACGCTAGATTAGCTTTGATTTATAAATACTATTCTTATGAATATGAGTGACAGAAACTCTTGTCGATCTTCAAAACTACGAACTATTGTCGATTTTTACATGAAGATATTAATATGAATGCACTAATTGTATTTTCGTCAAATTTAAACGATTTGAAACAGAAAAATGTATAGTTTTTACTCACCAAAACTGACATATTAAAATCGAAGAGGATTTCTCAGTATCATATTCATATATATATATATATATGATTTAACCATACTAAATTAAAACCTTGTGACGAGTAAATGGTTAATAAAGAAAATATTTCCTTGTTAAAATAATCATACATCATGTTCTGTTAGATATATAGCATTTTATCAGATGACTTCAACGCTATAACTTGACCCTGTAGTGAATTGCTATCAATTGATAGATATAATTTACTTCTGTCAATATTTTTTTTCAACACAGAATTCTGATTTATTTAGTTCACTTAAACTGACAACGAACGCTAATGTAGTATATCAACATGTTGCATAAATCTGCATCAAAAAGTCGGAAATTCGCTTTTCAAATGTTTCCTAAAGCAGATATTGACGTATAGTCGTTACTATGCAATTATACACCGTATCAGACATACACAAATTTTATTTTATTTTCTACAAAATTCTGTTAGCAAAGGAATTTGTAAAAATATTGGATTTTTCAATCAACTATTCTGAAATGTTCGCTGGAATCAAAAATCTTTTCTCTTCAAATTTTGTAGAATGTTTTGTACAATTTAGAATTCGATTTCAATGCCATAGTTGGTTTTACGCGTTTTCTCTTTTACATACTCGTAATTCTGCATGTGACTAATCAAATGTAAACAAATTTGCTGGTTCGTTTCGAAGGTTTTTGGTAAGCAAAATGACATGAAATAAAAACTGCTGTTCTTTCTCTTCATGATACGACATTACATCTAGCCTTCGAGGCCACCTAGAGTAACTTTACATAGATTTAGCATAAAAAAATGATAAGCCCTGAGAAAGTTCATTACTACCAGATACATGTTTTACAACATTGCATAATCACGCCTGATTATCATATTTGAACTACTTGTAAAATATCTCGATGATTAATTAAAAGCACGATAAAGAAACGTGCTCGACAATGCATTAAATAACACTATCTACTTGTTGCAATAAACAGCAACAACTATATCGTGTTTCATATTTTAATTCTCGAGGGATCCAGAAAGTAGCTTGTTGTTTTGTAAACTGTAAATTAATCTTATTTTCAAAGGCTTTCTTGAAAACAAAAAGTAGAAAAAAATTGTTATTCTAACAAAAATGAAATGCAAGTTAGTAATACATGTTCATGAAAACAAATCGAAAGAAACCATCATAATTATAATAATAATAATATATAATCACTAAATACAAGACAGGGCTTTCATTTATTCTTAATAGTTCATTTAGATACTAACAATAAAAGAAAAATTTCTCTTATAATTAACCGTGTAAAACAAATTTACCAATATTTATAAAAATTTAAAACACACACATACACACATTTGTTTTTTATCACAAAAATGATAAACAGATCTCGTCGTTTTCCTAAATCTTTCTGTTAATTATGTGTAATATACAACAGTAATCAATATATATATATATATAAAACGGCATTAAAACTAGTTCTGTATTGCATTATATACATTGAAAAAAAGAACACGAATGAATTATCAATCATCATCGTCATCATTTTTCGAATGTGGTACAAATTTGAGTAGGAGTGCAGCATCAACATTTGTTGAACATTGTGGGCATGTTAAACTTTTTATTAACCATCCATCTATACATGTTGGATGAAATACATGTGCACCATCACATGGTAATTGTCGAACTTGTTCATTAGGCAAGAAATCAATTAGACAAATAGCACAACTTGAATATTTAAAAAAAGAATGTTATTAGTTATCATAATTTGAAAAAAAGAATTTTTAATGTACTCAGTTTGCTTGATAAGTTTTTCATTATATTTAATTAATAATAAATGCTCGAAAAGGTTTCGATTCTGCGCTTCTTTAATTAGATTAATATCTGTTGGTGTAGATGAATTACCAGATGATCGATTTACTGGAACTGACGACTAGAAATTCGATTGAAATGTTTTAGCATGAAGAAAAATGAAGCCATGATAAAAACGTACTTTAGGGATAGATGTATCAGGTGGTACAGAATATGAACTTGAGGAAGCCACTGGGGCTGATGTATAACGAGTAGAAGATATTGGTAGAAGACTAGTCCGATCATCGGGCACTCCCCAACAGCTGCCCATTGGAAGAAAAATATATTATCAACTCTGTTAAATAGTTAAGAATTTTTACAATCAAAAACAAAAGAACAAATGTGTTTATATATCAATTACGGAGTAGGATAAGATCAGCTGGTTCGTCGTATCATTTATTTCTATTCGCCTAGATATGATTGATTCAGAAATCATCAACTATTTTACCTAATTGTAAAATAGTGCTGTTTTTTAATTAATCTTGAAATCTGATCTATTTAAGAATACATATAAATCTTTTTGTTTTTATTGTTAAATTTTCGTCGAAACAGATGTCACTAAATGTCTCGAATGAAAAAATCACTTCGTTAAAGATGCACACATGCACTTGTCTATCATGGCTGTTTCGTTGGCGTATGATTGTTTGTATTTTCTTTTCAATCATCTGATTAATTGCTTTTTCTTCAGATTTATTATTTCTTCCCATTCCCTTAATTATTCAATATCCCAATTTTGAAAAAAATGACGAGCAATAATCGTCAATCAGCTACTGGCCAAGCAGCACGAACATGTCAATTTAAAATGGTTCTATTAGGTGAATCAGCTGTCGGTAAATCATCGTTGGTACTTCGTTTTGTTAAAGGACAGTTTCATGAATATCAAGAATCAACTATTGGTGCAGCATTTCTTACACAAACTGTATCTGTTGATGATATAACAGTCAAACTTGAGTTATGGGATACAGCTGGACAAGAAAGGTAAACAACATTTATTTTTGACAACGTACCAGTAGTTTTTATTGACTCGATTTGTTTTTGTTTTATAGATATCATTCATTAGCTCCAATGTATTATCGTGGTGCTCAAGCTGCTATTGTTGTTTACGATATAACGAACGCAGATACATTCAGTCGAGCAAAAGTATGGGTTAAAGAATTACAACGTCAAGCAGCGCCAAATATTGTTATTGCTTTAGCTGGTAATAAAGCTGACTTAGCTGCTAAACGTCAAGTTGAAGTAGCGGATGCTCAGTCATATGCAGAAGAAAATGGTTTAATATTTATGGAAACATCAGCTAAAACATCAATGAATGTTAATGATATATTTATGGCCATAGCCAAAAAATTACCTAAAACTCAAGATACATCAAATGCAAATGGTGGACGAGGGCGTAGTAATGATGGTCAATCAATAACAGTTTCTCGAACGTCAACCCAAAGAGTACCTGGAGATGAAGGTGGTTGTTGTGGTGGCAAGTAAAATGAACTTTTATCGTATGTTCTTTTCTTCTAATTTCTACATGAATTGAAAGACGTTCTTCACGATCAAATTAAATTAAAAATTGAAACATATATCTTTAATTTTTTTTCTGTTTTGTTTAATTTCTCTTGTCTTGTATCGCTGTACATCTTTTTGTTGTCTTTTGTTTGCTTCTGGCCTTTTCTTTTCGTATATTTAAAAAATCAAACAACATAAGACTTCTATAAATATATATTCATATATATCTATATATATATATGTATGCATGTATCCATTGTATTCGATCTTTTTTTATAACAATGTCTCTTTGCATTCATTTTTTTCTCTGTCGCGTGTGATGATTTTGGCCGCTGATTTTGTTTGTTTGTTTCCAAAAAGAAGCAGAAGAAGAAGAAAAAAAATACATTTTATCGTTTGTTTTTAATGGATAAAGCGGATAGAGATTTCGAACACGCAAAATCTCCATATGTTTACATGCGAATAATGTGAAACAATGTGAAAACAAGCACATCTTTAATGTTTTTTGCTATTTCAGAAAAGAAATACAAAGAAAAACAAAATCTTATTTTATATTGTAGACTAAAATATGGATATATCCATATTTAAAATTATTCGTTCATTCTGTCTTGTTTTATTTATTGCAATATTCGAATATAAGCGTGGATCATTTACATACTCTGGTACTTTAACTGGTTTTATTCTGTGTTTAATAATAGCTTATTCGAATATTGTTTTTCTATTTGTAATGATTGCATTTATTTTAAGTACTTCTTTTGCTACACGTTATAAATTTGATATAAAACAGTCAAAAATCAATGAAAACGATCATCAAATAGAAACAAAAAAATATAAAAAAACTGCTCGCAGTCATATTCAAGTTCTATGTAATGGCGCAATAGCGTGTCTATATGCAATCGGCTATTGTTGCAAAACCAATTATTCTGGTCTTTCATTACCAATTGATAATAAACATGAATCATCTATTTATACAATTGGATTTCTTTTTACTACTGCTTGCTGTTGTGGAGATACATTAGGTAAATTTTAGATTCATGATTCATAAGTGATGTTTCAGAATCGAGTTTAATTAAAATCTATTGTTTCCTATGTAATACAAATGAGGTGTTTTTTAATTCTACGAAATCGTTCGATTTATTTAATTGTATTGATAAATAGTTGAAAAGTTTAATATCGTGAATCGTAGTCTTATAGTCCGTTAAATAAATATTTTCAGTGTTATTTTTTCTAACATATTACATTGACCTAGTACATATTCTAATTGTGTTGATATTTAGTTATGATATTTTTGACAGCGAAGACATACAAATGCGTTCGAATATTATCGTATTATCTTCCTCATAATGACTCTTTGTGCTTGATAAATCGTGGCTACATTAGATAAGATAAATGCTACTCAGTTATGTAACACACTCTTTTTGTCCCGTGATATTGATAAAACAGAAAATATATACGTGATAGAATTCAATGCTACCTACAATATTGATACGGAATTTTCATCATCTGAAAAAAATGATAACTTGTACATAGAAGTAAGAGAAGACAGACTGGATATCATCGAGTTTACTTCGATTCTATTAGAAAAGAACAAGCAATGTACTGTTTTCCTAATCCCTTCTAAGTTTGGCTTGCAGAATTTTATATTAAAGGTATTTAAAAGAATAAATTAATCTGTCGCATTAACCATATGACAGATCGAATAGTTTTGAGCTTACTGAGAACTATGAAAGAGTATTGCAATGTATTGTGTGTCTAACAGATATGTAAGAAAATATGGCTAACCAAAAATAGATTATTGAAAGTAATAAATAGGATACATCCTTTTACTCTAGATTCGATCATCGTTAGAGCACAGCTATCGTCTAGGAAAAGCTTTGCAATTGGTCTATGTTCTATTATTATACTGAGACTAAAGAGTACACAATACGAACGTCACAATTTAGCCCCAGAGAAACAACACTAACAAGTTTTCTTCCGGTTGTTAACCGTTGTATTGCTTTCATTGACGCGCATTCGAATCAATATATGATTAGGAAAATTCAATATTTTTTCTTTTGTTTTCTCATGTTTTTCATAAACAGAGCCTGATTGCATGATTAGGTATTGTAACATTTTTGGATTCTATTTTCTCAGTTTTAAGCATTCGAGAATCGATCAAATAATATTCTTTAAATTTTTTATCGATAATAAAATATTTACATCTGAGGTTGTTCATTAGAATAATCTATCAAAATTGTAAAAACAAAAGTCCATACTTTTATTGAATTCATGAATGATCCATTTTTAAAATCATCTTAGAACTTTTGAAATAGTTTCTTTTATGTAAAAACTAATTTTTATTACAGCATCCGAACTTGGTACTGTTCTTGCTCGAAATAATCCTCGTTTATTAACGAACCCATTTCGAGTTGTACCTGTTGGTACAAACGGTGCAATATCATTTGTTGGATGTTTATGTAGTCTTCTCGGTGGTTTTATTATCGGTCTTAGTTACATTATTGGTAATTCAATATTTTGTCGGCCGGATCACATGATTAATACGTCTATGATAAATAATATTCAATTACTTTTCTATTGTACTGTGTTCGGCCTTGTAGGCTCTTCCATTGATTCCATATTAGGTGCTACTTTACAATTTAGTGGCTATGATAGAGAACATAATGTTACTGTTCAAAAACCTGGGCCATCCATTGAAAGAATATCTGGTTTTCATATATTGTCAAACAATCAAGTAAACATTTTATCGTCGTTACTTACGTCCATGATTGCTATTTGGATTTTACCCATTATTATGGTTTGATGTTTCAGATTTAAGGGAAAAAAATAATCTCTTATTATGCAATGTTTTTTTTTTTATGATTTTTTTGCACTCTTTTTGTGTAATAAAAATAAGAAAACGGTATTATTAGTTATAAGCAACAGTATGTTATCACACTCATCAAGTCTTTGTAGAATAAAAGAAAACGATAAGAATAAACGTTCACGTGAAAGATACTAGAATAAGATCTATTTTACATGAGGAAATTAATCAGCAAACCTCAAGAATTGTGTACACAGCTGTTTCTATTAGTATTCGGCAAGGTTTATATTTTCGTTTTTCATACTAAGATAAAACAACATCTAGTATATTTCTTTCCAAAGAAAAAGAATGCACCCAAAATATGGTGTCATATTTTGTGGAGCTTTTTTGACATATGAAATAGTACGATAAGGAAGAAATACGTTGTGGATATGAAAGATAAAGTTGACAATTCATATCTTGATTTTAAAAACGGGTTTTTAGGATTTCACCAGAACATACTAGAAGTTTTTGGATACTCGCACGAAAAATCTTGGCGGACTTTGTATAACTTTTAATTATTTTTCAGCTGCAGACTTTCGAGACTATTACAATTTTTTATGCACTACTACTATTCATGCACTCTATTAAAAAGCATTGACTGGTTGATCGGAAAATGAGAACTGACCATTGTGTGAATCACTGCCTTTGACAGCTCAGTCAATATTATTGTCAAATAAAAAATGTGTGCGCATATTTTTTTCCCGCCTTAATCAATATTTGCATTGGACGTTATCTACTCTGTTTCTTCCTTCGTTCGACATTGCTGTATAATTTATTTTTCAAGACTGAATAACTCGATCGTTTACAATGAAAGTATTTGAATCAAAGAAAAACAAGTTCACCTGACACTAAAGAACCAAAAACAAACATTGATTTATAAATAATAATACCCAAAAAATTCTATAATTGATTGAATTACTAAATGAAGAGCCGAGTTGTAAGATCTTCTCAATCTAAACAAGAAACTCATTTTGATCTATTGATTTATCTAATAGGCTTTTCACAATAAAATAGTTTGAGTTTGTGAGCTTCGGTTTTTACTCAGAGGAAAATGGGAGACTTCGATTTTGACGTAGTTACATTTTAGATTGATAATCATTGAAAATTAACCGAATTCAATTCAGCAAATTTAGTTTTTCGATGAAATATTTTATTTTAATTTTATAATCCAGATTTTATTCTTTCTATTGTATAAAACCAATCATATACATGTTATATATGTCGCCATTTGCTAAAAGCAAATAAAATGCCCTAAAAGGAGTTGTTCTCTTTTGTTTTACTATCTAAACAATAAAATGAAGAAGACTCGTGTCATTCGTTTATCATAGAATAAAAAAGAACAATTATGCAAGCAGGCGGACAAAGTATTCTTGATAGAATTTTAGCTGCAAAAAATACAATAGCTGGACAAGCTATAGCTAAAGTTGTATGTAAAGCAACAACAGAAGAAGTAACGGGACCTAAACGAAAGCATGTAGATTGTAAGTTAAATCTTAATACGCAGATATTGAAATGAAAATAATTGTTTTCTATTTCATTTGAAGTTCTTTTACAAATGACACATCAAACTAACGCTTCGATTCCTGATATTGCTGATATTTTAATGGAACGTTCACAGAACACTTCATGGGTCGTTGCATTTAAATCGCTAATTACAATTCATCAGTTAATGGCATTCGGAAGTGAAGTAAACTTTTGCTTTTATTTTTAAATATTATTTTATCGTTCGAATCGTCATAGCGTTTTGAATCTTATATGGCATCACATAATTATCATTTACAAGCATCTGGCATTGCTGATCGTATAGGAATGCCCGGTACTGATATGTTCATCTATATTGGTCGATATGCTGATTATTTAAATGAAAAACGTGAAGCTTATAAAATAATGGGATACGATTTTTGTAAAATAGAACGAGGGTTTGTAGACGACATTTTTAATATCGACTGAAAAAGATTGTGAAAACATTTATTTTACTTTGAAGGAAAGATGATGGAACCCTTCGAATAATGCCTTTAGACAAGGTACGAAAGTGTGGTGATATTAGAGAAAAACAAATAAATGATTTGTTTTTAATTTTAGCTATTTAAAACTTTACCGATTATTCTAAAACAAATCGATGCTATACTTCGTTTTGATGTAAGTTTATCAAAAGTTAAATTTAAAACAGATTGTTCGATGTACAGTGAATTATAAACTCATCTTGTTTAATAGTTCTTTTCTAATCATTTCAGGTAAAGCGTCAGAACCAGTGGCGGAGCCAGGATTTTGGGCTAGGGGGGGGGGGGGGGGGGCACCCCCCCCGGGTTTGCCCCAGG